>JAEQBA010000431.1:384875-401859 GCA_019434445.1 Phalangium opilio | reverse complement strand
ATCTAGTATCATTCTACTCACTTCCATGACATAATACACTATCTTATGAATTATATTAGACATTCGTGAATAATTCGAAATTTAAGGATACTTTAGCAAAGAAAAATTCTACTTCTACTTAAAGCCATTTATCTTTATAAATTAAGTTACCAAGAAAAATTAAAACTTAACTGTAAAAATTTTTTTCAGTAAATTTCCTTAATTCTAATATTTCAGGTCTAAGGTCTAGGTCTAGACCACTTTGTTTAAACTACGATATTTACCATTATAATAAAATTCGTGAACACGTATAATTTTCAAATATCTAGAAAATATTCTAGGAGAGCGATAGCTCTCTTAGATAAGACCTCATACCGACTTCAATGTATAAGGATGGTTTTTTGATTGGTTATAACTTTTTTTGTATCGTATTAACTGCTTTGAAAAAATTCCACAGAACTACAATTCGGGCCCTCAATATGTGGTTAAAATTTCAAGAAGATCCACCCATTAGTTTATTGTATAAAAAATAAAGTTGCTAAGGGTGGTTTTCATTTCCATAAAATTAATCAGCCCTTTTGGTGAAAAAGTTAAATTTTCCCATAGAAATAACATGGAGTTTTTTTTCAAATTTAGCCATTTTGTCGCCACCCTTTTGAAATGAAATATTCGTTTGTTACGTTTGGGAACGGTTTTATATCAAAATTTAAACCTTTTTCTAGGACCATTTTTAAGGTTTTTGAGAAAAATTAATTTTAAGTATGTTTAATTTAAAATTTTAAAAACTACCCCAATCTGCGATATTTTAGCATGGATACACTGTTTTATTAGTAGATATCAGCGCGACCAATATTGGCCTTTTTTACGTATAGTTGCCTCATAATAATCCGATTGTTTATTCTTAATGCCTTTTGGTTGAAATGGCCTATCGATAGTGAGATAAGACTGCTTTAATAGCTCTTTTCCCCTTTTTCACCCCGTTTGTGGCCGCCATTTTTTTTTAAGGGGAAAACATTTTAGAGTGGGTCCTTTTTCGTTGTCATTTTCATATGTTTTGAGGATTTGCTCATGGATGGATTTTAAATATAATATAAAGTAGGTTTCAAGCTTTAATATAAGCCTAATTTCATAATTTTCCACCTTTTTATTGTCCCACAATCTATTTGTAAACTTGGCACTTTTTTTAAGGCGGTGAAATTGCGCTAAGCCTTGGCTTAACGTTAATTTTTGCCGTTTATAAAAATGTTTATTTCTCGTTGCCCGTTACTTCGCCTTCTCGTATCGTCGTACTTTAAAAGTTTAGACTTTGAAAGTAGTGCTTTGTTTTCTTAAATATTACTTAATTGTATAAAATTTCAATATTATAATTGCCTAAAACGTCCGTATTAACGAATTCAATGTTTTTTGTTGAAGGGACGCGCCTTGCATTTGAATTTCGTTCCCTCGAAACTACCCCCTTTAAGAGACCGGCCGCCGGAGGCTTTTTCTTTTACGCCCTCTCGGTCGCTCGTTCAGCCCCGATTCCCCCGAAAACAGCTGTAGTGAGTGACTCTGTTATTTACCAAAAATGTATGCGGTCAGTGTGTTGTTTTTGCATTTTAATGCTTCTAATCGTGGTGCACGTCGAGTTAATGAAACAAATCAAGGGTGGATACTATATGATCTAATGATCTATGCTTTAAAAGGAATTTGACGGCGACAGTCATGCAAAAACGGTATTAGGCCTTGCCAAAAGTTGACTAAGCTATAGTGAGCCTTCGTCAGTCAATGATATAAGAAATTGACCCTCGGATATCCTCTGACTAGGAGATGGTTATAAAGTTACTAACTCTCGATTTTGGAGGTAGATACTGTCTAGTGACACTTAAAGTAACGACTTAATCTTATAAACAGACTAACATCATAAGCCCATATCGTAAATTCACCGATGTTGATATCTAAGCTTACTTGAAATACCAATACCAATTTTTTTAACTCAATGAATCTTAAATATCAACATCAAAAATTATCTACTGAAAGAGATATCTACTAATATTCCATTCAAATTTCTCGCAACATTTCAAATTAACGAATAGAAATGTGCAAATGAAGTTCAAACTGATTAATTGGGCAAATTGCTATATTGGTCACCATTACCGATCACAGATAGATTTGCGCCCTTCAGTAGTGTTTATTATGCTTGTAAAATGGTAAGCGAAATCTGTGATTAAAGTTTAAAATAGACATGAGCAAAAAGGGCTTTATAAATATCAACTCGATTACCGAATATCTAAATTTGACCAAAATTAAAAAAATATTCTCTTCGTGATTAAAAATCTTGTTTGAAGCAGCAAGCGGCCATCTAATCCTTATTTACCTTATTTTGAATTAAAAAAAAAATAGGTTAATACCTCTTTCAGTAGATGATTCATTGATATTTCAGTTTCATTGAGTTTAAAAAAAATTAGTTCCACCATTGGTTGATTTTCAATATTGACCAATCGATAATCACAAATTTTAATAACTAAATCACAAAAACCGGTTCAAAACCATATTAGTTTTGAAACGATTAAATTATAATTTTAAACATATATATACTAGTTAATTCCTCGTAGTCGTAGGTAATTAGTTTATTTCCTTAGTGAAAATAATGCTGAATATTATATACACAAAGTAAATAATAAATTGACTTCTAAAATTTAAATGTAAAGTGTGTGCATTATTTCCCAATTAATAAAAGATATCCACCTATTTTTCATTCAAATTAATTACTAATTTGTGGATAATGGATAGAAAATGTCGAGCTCTTAAAATAGTATTACAATTTTTTTAATTAAATAATTATTAATAAATTTCAATAAAATAAATTCTGGTTAAATACATAACACTACTTTTTATTAAGTTTCTGAAATTATCAGAGCTAAATATCAAAGAGACACATAATTAATTGTTCTCATAAGGTGAAAACCCAGCTGACTTATAGCGTTTTCCTTTGGGTCCTCGCGGAGCGCTCCCAAGGAGCAATAAAAATGGTAGTAGTAGTTTCCAGCTTCGTTAAAGACTGTTTTTGAAGCATAGGATCTCCTAATTTTATTCCTCCATGGGAGCGCTCCGCGAGGACCCTAATAGCGAATTCCACTTACTGCTCTCGGAGCGCTCCCATGGAGCAATAAATATAGGAGACCCTGATTTAGCATAAACAGTCTTTAACGAAGCCGAGAACTACTTCTCCCATTTATATAGCTCCATGGGAGCGCTCCGCGAGCAGTCAGTGGAAATCGCTATAAGGAAAACGCTATTAGAAGTAAAAAAATACCAGGCTGCCAGGCTGTCTCTAACACAACAGAGTTGGCCATTCTCGCTTATGAGAAATGAATCCTTGTCATATGCATCTCTGGACTTTAGGAGCTCCAGGACTCCCAACTGAATCAGGGTGGGAAATAGGAATTTTTTTAAAACTAGACATTGGGCCAGCGACCCCCTGCCCAGGAATAAATAAACTGGTCCATGACCATTGACCAGGGCGCGGCGTCTGCTAAACTAAAGAAGTGGGTAATTAAAATAGTTGAGATAATGTCTGGACCCTGGTTACCCTAGAATTTCCATTATGGTCGTGTGGACCACTGCTCACCCTCCGATTTAATTTTTAAACTGGTCATTTTCCCGGTGCCACCGCCTTATTTGCAACGCTGATCTGAAGATTTCTTTTGACCGGACCATAGCCTACTCGATCACGCGCAACACGTCGCAAGCTGCTTGCGCTATAGCGCGAGTCAGGGTGGGAAATAAGGATTTTTTTAAACTGGACATTAGGCCAGAGACCCTCCTGACTTGGAATAAATAAACTGGTCCCTGACCATTGGCCAGAGCACGTCGTCTGCTAAGCTAAGGAAGTGGATAATTAAAGTATTAGAATTTTAATGTGTGGACTCTGGTTACCCTTGAATTTTTTAGTAGTCTCGTGGACCACTGACCCCCCTCCGATTTAATTTTTGAACTGTACCAGGCAATTTTTAAACTCGTCATTTGCCCTGTGTTACCGCCTTATTTCCCACGCTGGCGCGAGTTGCTTTGCGTTGTCGAGTGCGTGATGGAGCGGGCTATGCCTGGAGTCCCAACCCCCGTTACTTACTACCAAAATACCCACTAGCATAGCCCACTCGATCACGCTCTCTTTTCCCCGGCTACATATTTTGAAGAGGGCACTTTTTAGGCGTATTTTTAACAATCTTGGATCACCTTTGTGGACTTTTAGGGTAGCCCTTATAAATTGAGTCTTCATTGCCCTGACTATATTGTGTTTAAGGTTTATAAGCTTAATATCAAACAGACGTTAGTTAATGCTACAAAAAAGTTCGAAATTGATAATCTTGGATCGTCTTTGAGAAGTTTTAAGGATATCCGAATTTCATATTGGGCTTATGAAAAGTTTGAGCTAAAGGTTAAACAGACATAAATCAGCGTCTTAAAAAATTGTGTAAAACTGTCAATTTGGTTCGATTTGTGGAATTTTTAGGGGAGCGCCCCGCGTTTCAATAAAGGGTTGTAAAAAATTGTATTATGTTAATTACAATAAGAATACAAACTTTCAATGAGTTACGTTTTTATTTTTTGGAGTATCATTATAAATAAATGACTGATTGAGCTAAAGTTACGGTCGCTTTTATATATGTTTCTGCTTAGTGTAGATTTTGAAAATGTAAAACAGTTTCTTAACAATCTTAATTAAAATGAAGACTGAAGGAACAGATATTAGTCAAAAATGTCTTGATTAGAATCAAGTCCTAAAAAGTATCGATAAGACTGAGGTTATCACTTGACTGAAGGATCAGATATTAACTTTTCTTTTTAATTGAAACTTAAAGGCATGCTTAAGAAAAAACAACGTTCCATTACCGTTTTCCGTTGAAATAACTTATTTTACAGGTAATCAATTTCAAAAATTTACTTATCTCGGGTTTTCGGGCACAATTCCATTCCCCCAAAACATTTTATCATTACATTAATTACTTTTGAGAGATAACGTGTCAAAATAAGCTTTAAAACAATAAAAAACTGAATGAGCGGTCTGTTTAGCCATGACCAAAACCTTCAAATCAGTGTTGCTAATGTTAGAAAGTGGATGTTCCCACTTCCATTTTAAAAATTTGCCGCATTTCCCACACCCCCTTTTTTACAGTCATATTTATCTGGACTATTTTATCATACTAAGTTTAATATGGAATATCACTCCGCATGGCTTTGACAATATGTACAAATGCTTTAAAGCTTTAAAATTCTCAAAATATGCTTTCTTTTTTTCAGTGCCAAACTTAAAATCACCGAATTTATTTCAAAATGTCGCTTGAAATTATTAAACCGAATAAAATTTTCGAAAATGCACTTATTTTAACTGTGCAGTTAAAATTAGTGCATTTTTGAAAATTTTGCACTATTAACCCTTGAACAGGAAAATTCCGACATTTGATTGATTTCGGAAAAATATTACTTTTTCCCCACAGAGCCTAAAACCAAACCTAAATCTCCCACGATGTGGGAAATTACCCACACATTGGCAACACTGCTTTAAAAACTTATAACAAGCACACTTTCGAGACATGTTCTGAACAAATTAGTGCTTAACCCTCTAATAGTACGACCACGGAGAATTGATGTAAACTGTAGTTGAAATATATTCATGTGCGACCTGCGGCACTGAATGGTCTCTAACCATTGTTTGAAACTAGAGAGAGAAATAGTGAGCAGCATTAATCATGTCCTGAGCTATGAGAATGAACAGTATGACTGTTGACTGAAGTACACTAGACATTACATCATTTTGCATAACCACGAGTAAAAATCTAACTGTCCCTACTTAATTTTCCGCCATTGTTTTAAAACGTATCCACTGCGAAGCATGCCGGGCACAAATGAGGGAACCTTTTAAAACTCAATGTCATACACGTACTCTCTCAAAAGTAATTAATGTAATGATAAAATGTTTTGGGGGAATGGAATTGTGCCCGAAAACCCGAGATAAGTAAATTTTTGAAATTGATTACCTGTAAAATAAGTTATTTCAACGGAAAACGGTAATGGAACGTTGTTTTTTCTTAAGCATGCCTTTAAGTTTCAATTAAAAAGAAAAGTTAATATCTGATCCTTCAGTCAAGTGATAACCTCAGTCTTATCGATACTTTTTAGGACTTGATTCTAATCAAGACATTTTTGACTATATTATTAGGATCTCGTTCATTTTTTTCATACATGTGGCCTACAATTGGTTTCTTACAGAATACGTAAATAAGTTATATCCCTTGATTAGTTTTATGTCCATAAGCACAGTTCTTTATATACTTTTATCAGAAGACCTTTTATGAATATAAAATTTCGTTTTTTAAAGTTACTATTTTACTGAAATATAGATATAGAAAGTTTTAGTGAAAGATCTGAGTATCTTTGAATTAAAAAAAATATTTAATTTAATATTTGGGTCTTGACCACCTTGTTTTCAACTACACCCTAACTTGTAAAATAAGATTCTAAAAGAATTGTGAATACATTGTCAAGAATTACTCCATCTAGTTACTGAAACTGAGATTTTGGACCTAAATGATATATTTCCTATCATTGTCTAGTGAAATATTAGTAACCAAAAATACCATTCTTCTCTACGTGTCAAAAAAAAATGAGAATTTCAAATAAAAGACGACCGATAATTATTTATTGTCAACATGGCAACAAATTGAAATCAAAGGGATGTACGGCGTTAAAAGTCTATAAATTACTTAATCTGGGGGTGGGTGCCTATCATTGATAAAGTAAAATTTTACTAACCAAAAATACTCTATTTTTCGATGTTTCAAGAAAGATCAAGTGATAGATATATTACTAACAAAAATACTCTACTTCACTACTGGTCTAGAAAAGGAACTTCGAATAAAAGAGGGCTTCTGTATTCAGGACCGCAAACTCACCGTCGAATCGACATTTGATATTTTGACGCTAAACGATATACATCTCACCAAAATGATTTCCGAAATTTCTAACAAAAGACCTATCGATAATTCAGAATCTACCGTTATTAAAAGAAAGAAGATGGAAGGACGTCTTAAGAAACTTAATTCGAAATTTCATTCTTAAATCTTATAGGTTTTGATATGTGGTAATAAAGCTTTTAAACTATATTCATGTCTGAAAATTTTATATTAGGGTCTTGGAAATCTTGTTGTTCAATTACATTATACCCTTTTGAATAACAACCATTAAAGAACAAATCTAAGCTTAAAGAGCATTCTCCCGACTCGAAGGAAATCGTTGCTACGGAAATCATTCATAAATTTAAAGAAACCTTAAAAAAGAAAAATTACACGTGTACTTTAAAACCATTTAATCTTTATAGCTAAATAATTTCTCAACAAAAACATTTTAAAACTAAATTGGAAAAAGCTATGTAAATGATATGAAAATAATTTTTTTTAAACTAATATTAGGGTCTTGATCATCTTGCTTTACAACTACAATATACCCTTTTTAATAAGATCCGTAAAAAAGAAATCTAAGCTTAAAGAATATCCTCTCGTCTCGAAGGAAATCGTATTTTCCCTCAAAATTGCGTTGAACATACTGTCATCTATCGACAAAACATTATTTTTCCCCAAAGAACACAAAGGTATCAAGATATATTTGTAAATGAGGGAATGAAATGGGGGGTCCGAATCGCGAAATGGAGAGTCTTCAAAGTATGGCGTATAAATGAAATGGGGAAGGGAGGGGGCTGATATCGCGAAATGGAGAGACGACCAAGTATGGCATATAAGCCGTGATGTTTTGGTATGGCTTATAAACCGACATGGGAAGTCGACCAAGTACGGCGTATAAGCCGACATGGGGAGGGGGGTTGGTGTGGCGTATAAACCATCATGGGGGGCGGAAAGGGGGGTCGCAGGGACCCGTGTGGCGTATACTGCCCTCCTATTCTCTGCCCGCCTAGAAAGAGAAAATACAGTAAAGCAGACGACGCTTCCAACCAATAATTACATGTACATCTCTTATAGAGGAGAATAAACCGATAGTGAATGGTACAAATTTGTTCGGCTATTGCCATAAGTGTTGATAATGGTTAGAGGGTGTTGCGACTTCCATCCCAATATAAGAGTTTTTTATACCCTTCTGATATCACATCGGCGGACTGAAACGCCGATCTAAATCCCTACCTTATTTGTAAGTATTTATGTCAATAACGAAGAAGCTCTAAATGCAAACATCAATATTTTCATTAATTACTGTATATTCTTATCAAGTATTACTTAAATCAACAGATCTTTATAATAATTTTCCTTAAACACGTCCGTTTATCTAAAGTTTCTGAGTCTTTCTTTTACAACCTCTCTCGGCAGAGTCGGTTTGCGATCTATAATGTCCGATGGTAAAAAGCAAAAGTCCAAAACCATCTTTTTTCATGCTTTGCTTCAAATAGTTTAAAACACTAAGTTCAAGTTTTACCCCCTATTGTTGTTACCAAGCGATTCCCAAAATTCGTCACTCCGAAGTTTTATGACTTTGCAGGGCCAGACGGCCTTTTAACACCCTAGTAACAAAAACCCATCCGTCGAACCCTTCATATGTATTACTATAGCCTTTACCATAGTACAGTATTTCTCAGCAATTGCAAGCCGTGCTATACGAGAGTTCTTATTTTGGTTTATAGTACAATGTTATTCTTAAAAGTCTTTACATATAAAACATGAGTATTCATTATAATAACTTAACCTTAACTAAGCTAAAATCGGACCATAAAAACCCATATCTTATGCTTATGGGAAAAAAGGTCATGGGAAAACCACAGCGGGGAAAACCATTAATTCAATTATTATTTAAGTCTAAATGACCAGGATACTATACTATTTATACTATACCTTATACTATTTATTTATATGTGTATTAAGCTTTCGGCTCACTCTGAACCGTAAGGACCTTCTCAAAGAGGACACGAAACGCCAGTAGTGGCTTCGGCGTCTTTAAGCCACATCGCATGATGTACATCTATGACGAGGCTCTTAGTTTGACCTACCCTGTTGTACTCGTACTCGTACTCGTACTAGTACTAGTAGACGTGAAAGAATAGGGCCTTTTACAGTATAAAATTTTTCGTTCGTCATTTAAGGGAGAGTGAATGGGACAGATTTGTGGTAAGGTGATATTTTTCGTTCGTGTATTTTAAAAGGATGGGGACTATAATATCACGTTTAAGCATTGCATTTAATTGTACTAGTAAGGTTAAGCATTGCAAGTTGTGTTTTACGTTTGCTCGATATATTTAAAGTAGAGTTGTAAATTTTCCGGAAAAATAAAACGCGGAAAATTTTCCGGAAACTTTTCCTCTTCGCGGAAAATTTTCCGCTAATCGGAAAAATATAAAAATAGCAATTAAGTGAGCTTAGAGATGAAAAGTGGCGTTTCATCCGCGTTGCGATATTTGCATAACATTGTTTACATTCTCCAGTTATTTTGCCATCTTTAGTAGATTTATTAAAGTGCCACCAAATATTAGTGGTTGATTTTCCCATAATTTGTGACTATAAACAGGGTTAACAAACTTAATAACATTAACAACATAACATCTCGTTTCCCTTACAATGACGCAGACGATCACTATCCTTTATGCCTGATAACTTTTAGTTTCACTTGGGTCTCTTAAAGGTTAGGTCTATGACTCTATAACGCCTTCTAACGTCATATGAGCAAACAGTAACCCTATGCATTCAAGAGATAGCCAATGAGTGAGCTTTTGCTATAGAGAATAGGGGTTACTAGACCCTGTGCCCTTGGACAATTTTTTCCCCCTCCGAATTCACCGAAAACAAAATAATGACTGTTTTGAAAAGAAAGGCAATTGAAAAATTTTAAAGTTTTAACTTTTTAATAGAGAAACCGGTAGCGGAAAAATACGGAAAATTTTCCGGAAAAATATAGCTCGGTCATTTTCCGGAAAATTTTCCGACTTACAACCCTAATTTAAAGCGAGAGAGAGGATTATGGTGTTACCTTAATTAAAATGGAAGGTTAAGTACTCCCTTTAAAATTCCTGTCACCCGTCGATAAAAGGGTTTCACGCTTTTAATTCCGCTGCCCTCTTTCAAAATTGAAAGAAATCAAGGGCAATTTTTAAAAAGCAAAAGCAAGTATATACTGATGTTATATTGAGAATGGTCATATTCTTTGTAGTCCTTAAAAAACTGAATTTATACACAATCCTTGGCGACACCTTTTCAAACCCACCAAGGGCCAGAAATGAGAAATTATAATATTTAACAACAAGTTGGAAAAACCAAAATATTGCGTCTCCGATTCAAGAGGAGGACTACTACTACAAACTTATTAACCTAGATATAGAAATATTTATCTTTTTTCTTAAGTAAATATTCACGAATTATTAAAATAGTATTCCAATAAGGATATGTCTTGGACACATGGAGAATAGTCAATGGGAAAAGGAAAGAAAATGAAGTGTATAACTTTAGGAGAGATATAACCTTTATGTGTTTGACAAGGCCCAATTGTCCACGCATCAACTGTTAACCCTGTATTCTCATAGCTCATTTACAACTGGTTTGTAGTAAAAACACTATTTTCTCGTTTCACCTCAACGATATTCTTAGTTAGCCAACATCAGTGTTAACGTTAAATGCCACCAAAGCTGACTTGTGGTTACACGCAATGAAAGTCAATGCGCACCATAACAAGAATTAACCCCCGAAGTTGCAACCCGATTACGAATAGCCCTTTCACTGATCTAATTACCACGATGATGCTTTCTCCTATTATAAAATCTAAACCTTATTATTTAAACGTGTATTAACTCTCGGCTCACTCTGAACCGTTAATTTCTCTTCATTGCTGACACAAAAATCAAAACCCAAAGTTTCGATCACCTCAGGTCTCAATTATTTACTCTTTGGTTCACTAGGCCTATAACGGATATTACTCAATTAAACCGCCAGAGTCTAAGCCTTAGTGTTATTTTTGTTATAATTAAAGCAAGGGTTATTCTATATGCAGATGTAGTATAGCTTAAGTAATATATAAACAGCCATTTCAAATAATAATATAAAAAATTTCCTTGAAATGAAACAGAGCTTTAAAGCTACAAAACTACTAAAGGCATCGTAATTACGAAAAATATTTCCACATATTCACTTAATATTATGGAAAAAGGGAATTTTTAGGTTCTGTAGGATTTCTTTACACATCAACACAAGGCGAACTGCTAACGCAGCTAGTGGTCGGCGTTTGGACAAGATAATCCACAGAATTTTGGTTAATCAGTTATCCATGAATAATAATCAGATAATCATTCGTGATTACATCAGACATGGGCGAACCCTCTGCCTCTCCCACACCCACTCCTCAAAGTTTTTTAGCGGGGAACGAGTAGCTCACTCCAACTGACTTTCCATAGTAGGCCTTTCCAGTAAACCTCGCTCCTTTCCCAAACAAAACATCATTGTAACTTTTCACTCCTCTCACTGCTCATTATATCTCGGAGTTTTAATAAACCTCCTCTCATCTCAATTAAGATAAAAATTAAAATGTTTCACTCCTCTCACTGCTCATTTTATCTCGTAGTTTTAATAAACCTCCTCACATGTCAATTAAGATAAAAATTTAAATGTTTCACTCCTCTCACTGCTCATTTTCTCTCGTAGTTTTATTAAACCTCCTCTCATTTCAATTAAGATAAAATTAAAAGTTTTCCAATCCTCTCACTACTCGTTACTAAACCTCCTCTCATCTCATTCTCAATTAAGATAAATTACCATTAAGATAAATTCGATTAAAACCTAGGCCCAGCAAAACTTCCGTGTCACTGCAATAATTATGGCAACTTTTATTGCAACATATGCTTTTGAGCTTCATTAGCTGTTGAATCAGAATAAGACTTACTACCTATTTTGTCCAGAAACTTCCGGAAAGCAGTGATTCTTGAACGATAAGCCTGAAGACGAAGCCGCTGTAGTTCTACCTTAGTTTTGATAAGGTCCTACACTAAAGCAAACTTTGTTTCTCGATTTATTTTCTAATTTTGGCATTAATTTAAACTAAGTTTAATAAGTATTACCCAATAAAAAACAGCTCGTCAAGGCACACCACTGGTGAGAGAAGCGGAAACTGTCAGTGTCAAAATTTTCTTCAGCTTAACTCTCACACTTGGTTTATTCTATTGAATCTTGTGTACCAGCGTTTCCCACACTACCAGCCTAGCAACGTTCCTCGAACATTATCAAATTTTTGGTTCAGCCAATAAGCATTCGTATTTCACTAGGCTACGTGACTGTAGCCTGTCAAATACAATTTGTGCTTACAGCATGTTCAAAGCTAGAGAGCCGTGTCTCCACCTCTATGAATCACTAACCTTCGCCTTGGCTTAAAAATAAACCCCCGTTACTATTTCAAAGCACAGTAATGTTTCTTTATTTCCCTCCCTTGTCTCCCTAACCCCCACCCAGAAACAGTGGATAGTTTCTGATTTTCTCTCCTCTCCAAAAGCCTGAAAGAAGGAGAGAACCCCCTCTCCCAAAACATTTTTCGTCCCACTCACCTCTCACACTCACGAGCCACTGCTAAACGTTTGGTTTTCAAACTCACCCCCTTTTGCACCCCTTTTACGCCGCCCGTAAAAACTCGCGCTCTTTTAAAATTTGTATTTTGAATTGGCCAAGAGGTTCACTCCAATGTTTCATGATATTAAATCGTGGCACTCATTTTCTAGCCTTTTTTTTTGTTAGAGGCCTACCACTCCCACTCACCCTCCACTCACAATAGTATAATTTCTGATTCTCTCCTCTCAAAACGCTCATTTCGCTCCAAAAGGAGAGGAGAGCGCCCATGTGTGGATTACATTGCATTAATCATAGACTTCCCGTAGATAATTTCAATTTATGAATAAAGATAAAACAAACAGATATTATCCTATCCAAATGCCGACCACTAAACGCGGCGCACTATTGTCACAACGAACGGACACACAGACAATCACATAGACTGCTTTTTTACCTCTCCGAGTGACGTATGTGACGGAGAGGCTCTAATTTCGGCGTGTGTGTGTGTCTGTGTGTCTGTCTGTTGTTATTGACTTACACTCCAGGGGATCGCGTTCGCAGTTTTCTAATCGGAGCAAACGTTTTCCCAAATTCCGGACCGCATTTACAGTTCCCGGAAATTTGGAAAATTGTATACCACTTAAAATGGCTATTATCCATTGCCTGTCTAACACCACTATCCTCTGGCCATTTATCCATTGCCTGTCTAACACCACTATCCTCTGGCCATTTATCCATCTCATATGGACACCAGTCTTTACCTACTGGCTTCTATAGTCCACCATCATCTGCTCTTTGTCCATCCCACATGGACACCAGTCTGTAAACACTGGCTTCTATTCACCACCATCTTCTGGTCTTTGTCCATCCCACATGGACACCAGTCAGTACACACCGGCTTCTACACCCCGACACCCTTTCTGAATGTATGATAAACGTCAGAAATACGACACTGCTTTTAAAGCCGCAAATTAGAATAAGGGACCTCATTTTAGGTGCAGTAAAGCGACAATTTACTCGAAATAAGTGTTCTTCTTATCTGTTCCACCTTGAATAATTAAATTCTAAAGCTCAATTTGTATTTTTGTAAGTTTTTACAAGATTTGATTCTATACGATTTCGCATGTGAACATCTGAGCTCCCTTTATCAAGAAACGCAGCATTTATACCCGTTTTTGTTGTAAAATTTCGGATCCTAAGCACTACGCAATTAAAACCAAATTTCTCATATCGATTAATCTTAAATTAAAATACATACAGGGTGTTTCTGAAAAGTCCATCACAAATTAAGGGGCGTGTTTATGGGACCAAACTGAGCGGAAAGTACCCAAGAACATGGGGTGTACAACATTTTGTTACGGAGATATGGCCTTCCAAACATTCGCCGCTAAAACAAGGAAATATCCAAAAATGAGGAGTAACACTTTAGACCGACTAACCAGCTTGTTTAAAATTACTAGACAATTTCAATAGCCTTTAATCGAACAATTGATTTCTACCTTTACTAATCAGAAGCATATAAATGAGTAGAAGTATGCCTACGGTGGTAATGTAAAATTAATCCCAAGTGACATGATGTTTCAAGATCTTCCCAGCACCAAGTAAAATGGTTCTGATTGAAGGGACTTTTATTAGCACAGCGTAAACAACGTTATTTTCAGGAATTAGTCCAAATGTCCACGGGCGGCATTACAAAAACGAGGCAGTCTTTCGAATGATACTTGGACATGTTGGAAGATCCCTGGCTTGTTCCTGTTATCTCAAACCGTAAAAAGCTACGCAAATCTTCATCATCACGGACAACACTCTTGTACGTTAGGTATGACCTTGAGAAAACCTAAAAGGACATCTCGAATGTATTTGAAAAACCCATCTCCAATTAAGGGGCGTGTTGTTTGTTTCCAACAGAGTAAACTCGCCCAGAGAACAATTACAATGCAGAGCCACGTTTCGGCGTTAATTGCCCACAAAGGTGGTCCCAAACAAAAGAACAAACTTTAATTTGTTTCGTTCAGTAAGTATTTCATGTGTCATAGATAAAACGCCATGATTAATGCACAAAGAAAATGTTATTGACAAGTTTTCGGACCGCGATGCTGAAATGTGGTGGTGCACCATCGTACATGAACCACATTCTGTTTATTAAACCTAAGGGTACGTCTTCGAGTAGTTCTGGTAAATCGTCCCGTAAGAACTACAAGTAAGCCACACCGTTTAACCTGGGCTCTAGGAAATATGGCCCAATTAAATTGTCACCCACAATACTACACCACACGTTTAAGCTGAATTGTACTTTGTGAATTCTAACGCAAGTTGCGTGTGGTTTTTTCTTAATCAGCAAACCAATTGGCGGCTGCTTGTTTTTGGATCGTCCTCGAAAATAGTGAGAACTTCGCCTATTCTTAAAAACAGAGCACTAAAACAGAGCACTATGTTTTTTAAGAAAGGAATAAAAGAGGTTTCACGTACATGTGTTTGTTTTATTAAACTCATAATTCAACGAAGTCTGTTACAATGCCTTTCTTCACAAATGCCGAATATGCGGATATGCACCTAATGTATGGACTAGCCGAGGGGAATGCCGCTGCAGCTGTACGCTTGTATCAGGAAAGATTTCCGCAGAGGCGACTACCAAATCGACTGACGTTCGAGGCTGTGGACAGACGTTTGAGGCAAGATGGACGAATCCAACCGGCTGGACCTCAACCTAGAGCGAGAGCCATCCCAGAGGCCGTAGAAGACGAAGTTCTCACCATTTTCGAGGACGAGCCTGAATCAAGTACCCGCCAAGTTGGTCGCCGATTAGGCGTAAACCACACGCTCGTGTGGAAAATCCTCAGAAGCCACCGGTTTCATCCTTTCCATGTTCAAAAAGTTCAAGGTTTGAATCCAGCGGACTACCCACGACGCACGGCGTTTTGTCAGTGGTTTCTGGCTAAAGTAAACGATATCGATTTCCCACGGGATTTGTTGGTTACTGACGAAGCTAACTTTTCACGGGATGGTATTATTAACTTACATAATAAACATCAATGGTCCCAGCTAAACCCCCACGCAACTTGCGTTAGAAGTCACCAAGTACAATTCAGTTTAAACGTGTGGTGTGGTATTGTGGGTGACAATTTAATTGGGCCAAATTTCCTAGAGCCCAGGTTAAACGGTGTGGCTTACTTGCAGTTCTTACGGGACGATTTACCGGAACTACTCGAAGACGTACCCTTAGGTTTGGTAAACAGAATGTGGTTCATGCACGATGGTGCACCACCACATTTCAGCATCGCGGTCCGAAATTATCTTAACGCGACCTTCCCTTTGCGGTGGTTAGGTCGAGGTGGACCTGTGGAGTGGCCTGCTCGATCACCCGATCTGAACCCTTGTGATTTCTTTCTTTGGGGCCACCTGAAAGACTTAGTTTATCAGACTGAAGTGCCCGATGTTGAAGAGCTACGTCGACGAATAATTCACGGCTGTCAAACAATTCGCGAAACTCCAGGCATTTTTCAACGTGTAAGGGAATCATTTGTAAGACGTGCTAATGTGTGCCTTAACGCGGGTGGTGAACACTTTGAACAATTTTTGTAACTAGTTGCAATTAAATGTTAAAACTTGTCAATAAATTCATTTTCTTCGTGCATTAATCATGGCGTTTTATCTATGACACATGAAACACTTACTGAACGAAACAAATTAAAGTTTGTTCTTGTTTTTGGGACCACCTTTGTGGGCCATTAACGCCGAAACGTGGCTCTGCATTGTAATTGTTCTCTGGGCGAGTTTACTCTGTTGGAAACAAACAACACGCCCCTTAATTGGAGATGGGTTTTTCAAATACATTCGAGATGTCCTTTTAGGTTTTCTCAAGGTCATACCTAACGTACAAGAGTGTTGTCCGTGATGATGAAGATTTGCGTAGCTTTTTACGGTTTGAGATAACAGGAACAAGCCAGGGATCTTCCAACATGTCCAAGTATCATTCGAAAGACTGCCTCGTTTTTGTAATGCCGCCCGTGGACATTTGGACTAATTCCTGAAAATAACGTTGTTTACGCTGTGCTAATAAAAGTCCCTTCAATCAGAACCATTTTACTTGGTGCTGGGAAGATCTTGAAACATCATGTCACTTGGGATTAATTTTACATTACCACCGTAGGCATACTTCTACTCATTTATACGCTTCTGATTAGTAAAGGTAGAAATCAATTGTTCGATTAAAGGCTATTGAAATTGTCTAGTAATTTTAAACAAGCTGGTTAGTCGGTCTTAAGTGTTACTCCTCATTTTTGGATATTTCCTTGTTTTAGGGGCGAATGTTTGGAAGGCCATATCTCCGTAACAAAATGTTGTACACCCCATGTTCTTTGGTACTTTCCGCTCAGTTTGGTCCCATAAACACGCCCCTTAATTTGTGATGGACTTTTCAGAAACACCCTGTATAACAAATTACA
>JAEQBA010000431.1:320000-382791 GCA_019434445.1 Phalangium opilio | reverse complement strand
ATTTTTTAAAAATAAATATTTGATTTCAATGAAAATATTTTTGAAAAATAATATTTGATTTCAATGAAACGATTTTTTGAAAAATAAATATTTGATTTTAAATGAAAAAAACGATTTTTTGAAAAAAATATTTGATTAATCAAAGGATTTTTTGAAAATAAAAATTTGATTTTAATCAAAGGATTTTTTGAAAAATAAAATTTGATTTTAATGAAACGATTTATTGAAAAATAAAAATTTGATTTTAATCAAAGGATTTTATGAAAAATAAATATTTGAGTTTAATGAAATGATTTTTTGAAAATAAATATTTGATTTAATCAAAAAATATTTTTTGAAAAATAATATTTGATTTTAATCAAACGTTTTTTAAAAAAACTAGTGATTTAAATCAGTGTTTTAATCAAACTATTAAAATCAACACTGACCTGTATCTGCCTTGCCGTTATTCTCTAGCCGGAGACGAGCCTAAACAATCATCAAAATGCCAAAACCTTGATAAGAAAAGAAAGGCAGAGAAATTATTTGTGTCCAATTTTAAATTCAACGTCTGTCACGATTTTTTTAGTTGATTTCCACAATCTTTACATTGATTTCCCGTTATTGCCGCAGATTACTTGTGATTTCTGTTTGAATTCCAATGAATTTCAGTGATATTTTGGTGAATGCCGTGATTACCACTGGATTCTTGGTGAGTTACGATGAATTCAGTGATTATTTCTATTTCAACTGAATACGATTTTTATTTTGGATTTTCGATTTCCTCCATTGATTATTTCACGAAATTTGTAATTACAAAAGATTACTAGAAAATCATGTGATTTTCTCAAGATTTCCAGTGATTATCGGAGATTTCTGATAACCTTTGATTTCCCATAAAAAATAAATGTGATTACTGATGATTTTCCAAGAATTCTAGAAATCAAGTAAACGATTTTTGCGCGGTTTTGTATACCTGATTATTCAAGTGACTAACCCCTCGTTCTTTTGCAAAAAATTATTGTGCGTTAGTGTGTGAAAATCGATAGTAAGGGTACCAGCCATATATTTCCGGTTTTATTTCGTTACGTGGTAAGAAAGTATCGATTTGTTTACAGTATAAACTATACTTTTTTTACGTTACACAACTATATTATATTAATTAAAGCGAGTCTCTTCTGTATAAACAATTGCCAGTAGATACTTCCATAGCCAAGGGTTGGAATTAACTGGCCCGCTAAATTAAGCGAAGGTTAGTTTTAGCTAGTGGGCAATTTTTAATTGGTTCCTGCCTTTGGCAAGGAAAACTTGGTGTGTAGAAGATTAGCCATCATGTTAGGGTAAGGGCAAAGAGGTGGAGTAGAAGGCTTAACTGGAGTGTTCTCGTTTGAAAGTTTACCTCTAAGGTTCCGGTGCGCGCGCGCATCTATCTCTGCCTTCTTATTGGTTGAAATACGTTGAACCTGATATTAGGAGAATAATATAACAAAAAAATTAGAAAATGCCGCCCAAAGCTGCTATCTTCAACTTCCCCTCTTCATACCCTCTTTGGTCAGAGGGAAGCCGGCATTTGCTTTAAATGCAATTCAATTACTTAACCGTTCAATTTGTTTTTGTGGATTGACTCCACTAGGCTTCGTGCAAACCTAACATTAAAAGAGTTCAATAATTATAGTAAAAACTGCACTTGGCATAGGTAGTTGACGTTAAAGGTCTCAATTTGGATAAACTCAGAGTTATGACTTAACCAGATCGAAAAAATCAACGACAAAAAAGGGAATTACTGGTGTTGTTTCCCAAAAACAGCTGGACAAAAACACGCGTTGTCGTTGATATAGCCAGTGCTAAATCATTCGGTTAGAAACTGTTATACGCGAGATAGATGGATAGCCGCCATTTTTTTTGTGGTTGACCAAGGCTTTTCGGAAACATGCCACCTAGAAAGAAAAATGATAATAACGGAAGTGAAAAGATATAAGATTTTAATAAGGAAGACTTTATTGAGGAGGTTGGAAAATATCCCTACTTGTACGATCTAAGCGACAAGGGGACAAGATACCAATTCAGAGTGGAAACCACTCAAATCTGTCACGTGACCCAAAAATATCTACCGCCAAACTCAAAATTCAGTCGTAGTGTGAACGGTCTACCGCCGGACGCCGGCGCAAGTTAAAATTTCTACCGTTGGCTGTGTGATTTCCGCCGGTTTTTTCCGATCGAGTGGGAATATAGCTTTAAAGAGAACTTGGTGAAAGCGTTCGTTGGACGTCAAACGTTGGCTAATGGTTCAGCCTCTCCAGGGTTCGCTTCTACGTTTATGTTTTGTTTGATGGCGGAATTTACCTTTCATTCGGAAACACCTTCATTATATCTCTTAGCGTTATACTTATTGTTTTTACGCTACTTCGTTTTGTGGTTAATTGAAAAAGTCGTAATTTTCGTTATTTGCGTAGCGTCCACGAATATGTTTATTATCTTGGTATAAACGCACTAAATATAAATTTAATATCAATATGATTGCGCTACTAAAGTCGGTAGTCGACCACATTTTGTGCAGCGTATTCTACTGGTAGAGATTCGGAAAAAAAGGTAGAAACGCACATGTTTTAAAGCACTGAACTGTATGAACAGCACTTGCCTTAGAGTAAGCATGCTTGGTAACCATCTTACACTGTAAAGTATAACCACTCAAAATATCACGTTTTTGACTTTACATTTATACTTCTAATCCTTGTTTTGTTTCAGAAATTGGATTTAAAATTTCAGTTGAAAAATACATGATGAACTGCGTTTCCACTGGAATTAAAATTTATTTTATAATAATAATAATAATAGTGATGACAGGTAAGAATCTTAGTCCAGGGTACGCGAGAATACGTAAACTACGTATCCTCAAGTGCTTGAAACTTCAGCGTTTCTTGTGAAAAGGGTATATTACAAAATGAATTTAGACCTAACATAAAGTCAGGCGCTCGGTTACACTGGGCGTTTTTCGTTGCGCAAAAATATCGCAAAATAACGCAAAAACGTAAAATTCGCGTCAGTGGTTTTTATTGACGGGTGTCGGTTTTCACTGAGTGAAAAATGAGAAAATAAACCCGCAAAGTTCGAGAACATTGTGGCGATTGAAGTTATTCTGTTATCTTTTATCCCAAAAGATATGGATACTTCGTAATTTTTCCTATTAGAAATTAGAATTTCGACACATGAATATCACAAAGCTACGTGGTTGTAATTAGTATAATTTCTAAATCACAAGCAAGTACTAACCAAGGCTTAGCGTATATGCTCAGACTCAGCGAGTGTAGATTATAAAATGGCGACACAATTCAAAACCTTTGTGTTCAATGACGTCAAACCGAGAAAGCCTATGATTGGTCGGTTAGTGCGTAAGAAAAAACGCAAAGGAAGAAAAAAAACGAAAAATAAAAATAGAGCCTTCGGCGGCAAAACGCGTATTTCGCAAAATAAATGGTAAACTTTTTGCGAAAAACGCCCAGTGAAAACCGAATGTTAGGTGAAAGTGTTCAATTGTGAAGTTTACGACGTGAATATCCTTACGTCTTTTATTCAATTTCTTGATACTTCTAGGTACCATGCCTAAGGACATTTTCCCATACGTTAAAATATCCGATACTCAGTTTATTAAATACAAGTAAGTGATAGGTCGTTCTTAGCGTGTTTCTTCAATAATGAAAATAATTTATTTCTGTCAAAGATTCTCCAACTTAACCAAGTTAACGCTGGGTGTTCTTACCGTGAGTGTATTGAGCGGGAAGCCTTCATATAAGCAGTTCCCCTATGAGCGGATCCTATAAAAGCGGTCCTCATAAACTCGGTTCTCCAAAATAGCGATTTTCCAAAACTGCAGTTTACCCGTTGGGCAGCTGCTCTTGTAATCGCGGCGTACCGATACATTAGTTACCAAAATAGCAGAACAACCGGGAGTGAAAAACGATAATAGTTTATTATGGTGGAGGTTTCGTTATTTGAACTCTACTATTACAAAGTCGGGTGAGGTTAAGATTGATTATTTGAACCCCAATAGTATTATGTCAGTTTTGATTTTGTTATTTAAACCCCAATAGTACTAGGCCATGTTAGGTTTTGTTGTTTTAACCAGAATAGTATTAGGTCACATTAAGTTACGTTTTGTTATTTGAATCCCAATAGTATTAGGTCAGGTAAGGTTAGCGTATGATGATCTAGTTGTACTTAATAGATAAGGTAAACTGTAGGGTTAAGTATTAATCAAACATCGCGTAATAACACTGATATTTCCCAAAAATAGCAACCACTATTCCTAGAGCAGTAGTTTTGAACAACACCCGCTATTTTATGGAATCATGTTTGGCATTCGGGAACTGCTCGTCTGGGAAATGCTGATATAAGGTATACCCGTATTAAACGAAAGCGTTCGAAAGAAAATATTTTAGTAAAATTATATTTCTATAAATGCGTAATATCGCTATAGGAGACCACGTTTATAGAGGTTATAAATACGGAGGTGAAAGGCATAATTCAGTACTTGGACAGAAGGCACAATATCAAGTAAGTTTAACCTTATTGAGAAATTGTTTAAATTGATAATCTCCCACTTGTCGTAGCTTCCAATTGGATTATACTGATTTGGGAGTCTTAACGGAAATTTTCAAAAACCCAGAAACCTACAGCGTAAGTTTGCCCCATAACATAATTAAACATTGGACTTTGACAATTGCAATTTATTTCTCTTCAGCATGTTCATTTCGTGGCATTACCATGGGAACTAAGCCTATTCGAGAAAGAAACATTTTGGGCAGCGACTGGTTTGATCGGGGTGACGGAAATAGTTGTCATGTCAAGTGCGCCTCGCAAATACGTCACCACCAATCTCGATATTCTCCAAATGGATTCTACGGCAAGTTGCAACTTTACCACAAAAAAAATCACATGCAATAATTTGGTTAATAATTAGGTGAAACACCTCATATTGGCTGCTCTATTGACAATCGCTTTCATTTTGACGGCAAGTCGCATTATTTACGGGGAATACCGATTTACTCTTAACAGACAGTGTCTACTATCACTGACCTATCCTTTCGTCATTCATTTATGGGACACTGTTTCTGTATTTTTCGCGGAACGTGAGTCGCTGGTAAGAAAAAGAGGCAAGAGTCAATGTAATAATTTCATTCACGATTGCAGCTTATCCTCGAATCAGGAATCGAGTTCCGGATCGGATCGTTTGTTTATTCTGGCTTTTGGATTGTGCCATTAGAGTTATCTTTTTGACATCTTACATGGAATCAGAATTTATGGAAGAGAGTTATTCTTATATCGATTCCGTTGACGATCTAATCGATGATGAATCGATACAACCGCGATTATTGAGTAGTTCACCTTCTATCAATTCCTTGATGAGAAAGGTTACACTCAGCCTTTTGGGCGAAGGACTTCTAGTGGTCATGACCAGAGTGGCTGCGCAGCTCAATCTCTAGTTTTTGAATTTTTGGTATTATAGGAGGGTAGAATTAAAAACTGGTTTAATAAATTGGATGCGTCGAGTTTCGGGACTGCCATTGACTTTAATGGTATGGATTATCATATTGAAATTTGCGACGGGACAAAAGCTGTCATTCTCGATAAACAAGCCTTCTTGTGGAGCATCGGCAGATTGTTGGTGGAGAATGTTGAAGAGCGATACAAAATGAAGGAATTATGCCAAGGAGTGTATTTTTCCAAGCCCAGTGGTCAAGAATTCACCGCTTACCTAGTCAACAAATCTTTCCACGACAGTCACCCTGAGTTCATGGAAAGCTACGGTTTATCGTAAGTCAATAGAAATATTGGTCCATGTTGCCAACACCAAAGAGTCTATTGACTGTTGTATTACTTCCCTTCCAAAATAGTTTTTTTTTAAATATATAATTTTTAAAAATCAGACCCAAAAATAAAAAAATAATCCGGTTGAAAAGAATTTCATTTACGAACCAATAAATATTTTTCATAATAAAAAAGGAAAAAAAAACATTTTACGCTTAAAAAGTTTTTTTTTTCTTTTCTTTGCCTAAATTTTTTTCTTTTGTTCAGCGTCTATCTTTAAGACTATTGGCAGCAAAATGGTAGTGACTGAACCGGTTCTTCAAGTTTTGATATCTCTGTATTAAATGGCAGAAAGTGTTTTAAAAATAATTTAATAAGCATTTCTTTAAACATTTAAATTTTACAAACTTGATAATTTTCTTCAATCGTTTCGTCGTCATGGTCATCGTTATCGTAGTGAGAATCTATACTAGATTCTTCTTCATCATCCATCGCCTCATCGTCTTTATCTTCATTTTCCTCGTTTGAGGTTTTTTCTTCTACCACTACTGATGTTTCATTTTTATTTTACCCGACAACAACTTCTTCTTCATGGTGTCTAATTTTATTTTTGGGTGTCAGAAGGCTTTGGTCCCATAGAACCGAATTCTCATTCGACAGAACGGCGTTTTTTGTGGTGTCCCATTCGACCAAACGTAGCCAAAAGGTGCGATTTTATTATAGTCCCATTGGACCGAAATTCTATTGAACTGGAAGAAGACATACTGTGTGGTTTTGCATTATATATATTTTTAATTAATAGGAAAATCTTTTGGAAAAGGTGGCAGCTAATTAATAGGAGAAAATTTTAGAAAAGGTGGTAGCTAATTAAAAGGAGAATATTTTGGAAAAGGTGGCAGCTAATTAATAGGAGAATGTTTTGGAAAAGGTGGTAGCTAATTAAAAGGAGAATATTTTGGAAAAGGTGGTAGCTAATTAAAAGGAGAATATTTTGGAAAATGTGGCAGCTAATTAAAAGGAGAATATTTTGGAAAATGTGGCAGCTAATTAGTAGGAGAATGTTTTGGAAAAGGTTGCAGCTAATTAATAGGAGAATATTTTGGAAAAGGTGGCAGCTAATTAATAGGAGAATGTTTTGGAAAAGGTGGCAGCTAATTAATAGGAGAATGTTTTGGAAAAGGTGGTAGCTAATTAAAAGGAGAATATTTTGGAAAATGTGGCAGCTAATTGGTAGGAGAATGTTTTGGAAAAGGTTGCAGCTAATTAATAGGAGAATATTTTGGAAAAGGTGGCAGCTAATTAATAGGAGAATGTTTTGGAAAAGGTGGTAGCTATTTAAAGGGAGAATATTTTGGAAAAGGTGGTAGCTAATTAAAAGGAGTTTATTTTGGAAAAGGTGTCAACGAATTTTTGGAACCAAATCTAAACTAACCTAGCCTAAACTAACCTAACCTAACCCACCCGAAACCAAAATATTAAAATTTTAATTTAAAACTTAAAGACATTGATGGAACTACCATTGGGCTGGAAATCTAAAATTATTTCGTGATATTCGGTCGAATGGGATTTCGGTCCATTGGGAATTCGGTTGAAAGGGACGATACCGTCAGAAGCCTATCCATCCATTTTGATGTTTCTAAATACTTCAGAACTTTACAGTACTTTTTCCCCTCTTTATTATACCACCCGTATTCTGAATCAGTATTTTTCTTTTGTCCTCTTTTAACAATTGATACACCGGGATGCCTATCCTATACCATATTAAAAAAAGAAAGGTTCATATTGGAATAAATTAATTTTATTTAATTCTATCCTATTAATTTAATAGCCTGTGCGAATACTAAGTATTAGGGAGGCGAAGTTGGTCTAAAAGCAGGTCACCAGCGCATGTGCGCTGGCTATAAATTGAGTCTGAAGTAGTAACGTCATATAGATGGATTTAATTATCAAACTTACTCATCCACCAGCTCTCCTTTTAATGGAATTATATTGAAATCTGTACAAAAAATTTACTCTATAGACTTAAACCTTAACAGTAAATAATATTCCCTTCTTGAAAACACCCTTAACGAAAGTCACGAATTCTTCAACTCTTAATGCCCTGGTTTCAAGAGGAGTTAAAAAATAACCTCTTTGCCCTTTTATAACTTTACGGTGTACATCGGTAAGTTTGTGAAATGTGTGTTGTTGCTCGTTTTTTTAACTAAAATAAATAAAAAGTCATTCAACAACTAACCATAACAGTTTCGTTTACGAACCGTCGGAACAGTAATATACCTAATACCGCTGTAAATAACCCATTGCCGACATACCGTAATATGTTTGAATGGTAATTTAACAAGAACTCAACAAATTTTGTCACCTGGAGTAAAACAGAGCGTCGGACGTGAGAACAAACAAATAGAGTTGGCTGATAGTTACATTTTAAGTCGGTTGGTGTAAGGAAGGATTAGGTCGACTGCTCAACTCCATACCAACTAACATGGGTTTTTATCAAATTAACAACAAGGGTCGAGAGGTCGGCATATCCGACTACCTACCGATCAATACTAAACATTTCAAATTTCGTTATAATGAAGCTTCCGCGTATGAGTCGGTTCGAGGTAGATTCGTCGGTTTATGGTTTAGTTGGCACTTACAACGGAAATCCGACTCTTATCCAACTTCAGTTGCTAACTCCGCTTTGCAGTCGGCCTTGAGAACAATAGAGTAGAGTAGTCTGATAGTTACATTTTAAGTCGGTTACTGTAATGAAGGATTATGTTGGCTGCTCGACTCCTTACCAACTGAAATGCGTTTTTATCAAAGTGCACTAGTAATAGTATATCAACGGTTTAAGATTATCTTAAACATTAAAATAAATATAATTAATATTATATATTTTCTTCGATATTGCGCGTTACATCGTTTAAAAAAATAACTATTGAACATTCTTGAGAGACTAGACTAATATTGACGTTTGAAATGAAGCATACGCCCATTGTTGTCTTACTCCAATTGGTACATAAGGTTTCGAATCTTAGTAATGGATAAGAACAGCACAATTGCGTGAACCTTTGGTGGAAACTGCGCCATTGGGAGGCTAGAAGTTTCTTGTAACCCTAGCCGATCGCTAACCTTAACGATGATGAAGGAGTAGAAGCCAGTAAGTACTCACTGCTGTCCATATGGGATGGACACAAGATCAGATGAAAGTGCTGTTTAGAAGACAGTAACTACAACCCTTAAAGCCGAAATAAACAAGCCAAAAGCCGACCATAAACAAGCCAAAAGCCGACCATAAACAATCCATAAAGCCGACCACAAAAAAGCCATAAAGCCAACCACAAACAAGCTATAAAGCCAACCACAAACAAGCTATAAAGCTGGCCACAAACAAGCCATAAAGCCGACCGCAATTAGATTAATAATCCGACCATAACCAGATAAAAAAGCCGACTTCTTGTTTGATAAGGTAAGAGCTGGACACGCTTACTTTTTAGAGTCGGATAAAGTGCTGGCAAAATTTCTATGACCGGAAGTCGGGCCGACGCTTAAACGGACAGGACATTTCGACGGTCGAAATGAAAGTTTACCGCCGCTTTTACGTCAGTGTTGGTTGGAAATCGAACCGACTACGTCGGTCCAACGTCGATTTTGTTACAGGGGCATACTTGGCTGGGCAGTTCAAGGACCAGTACAGATAGGAAAATCGGCGGTGGGAAGTTTTGCCATAAATGTAATGAAGGTGTCCTTGTACCAAAAAGATATATCAAGGGCGATTAAATCCTTCGCGGAATTAGAAGCAATGGGCATAATGGATCACCCAGAAAATGAACCCTCCAAAACGGAAAGGCTAGAAATCTTCCAAAACGAAATAAAAATGCAAGACGAAAGATTCGTAGTTAAATTCCCATGGATTAAAAGTAAAAAGTCACTGCCGGACAACTTTCAAGTAGCCAAAAGAAGATTCGAAGGCCTAGTTCGACGATTTCAAAGGGAACCGGGTCTCTATTCTGCGTATAAGGCCATAATAGAAGAGCAGCTAGAACAAGGAATCGCCGAAGAAGTGGATAAACCAGAAATTAAAAAACTTGGAACGTATTATTTGCCGCAACAACCGGTACAAAGAGAATCAAGCACCACTACAAAACTACGGGTGGTAAATGACGGGTCATCGCTTGCGGCAGGAGCTTTATCGCTAAACGATTGTCTCGCCAGTGGAGAAAACCTAAACCCCGATCAGCTCAAATTACTTCTCAAATGTAGAATTCATAAAGTAGCGATCGTAGCAGACGTCACAAAAGCGTTTCTTCAAATCTCTCTAGACATGGAAGACAGATTCGGTTCGGTTTTTATGGCCTCAAGAAGATGAAAACGGGAAGCCAAAATTAGACGACTTCAAAACAATGCGCATGGCCAGAGTGCCATTCGGGATAACGTCAAGCCCCCATTAGCGGCGACCATTAAAACCCACGCAAAAAAGTACGAATATCTAAAACCCAAGACCTACGAAGTTCTGAACGAATCATTCTACGTTGATGACCTCCCAAGCGGAGAAGAAGATAAAGCCAAGGCATACGAACTGTCAAAATTGCTTCTAAAATAATGCGCGAAGCTAAAATGGAATTACGTAAATGGCAAACCAATTCCGAACCCTTAAGAAAGAAACGGCGTGAAGAAACGTCGGACCCGGATACAGAAATTAAGTTTCACGGCGAAGCCGAAGCCAAAATTCAATAGTTATTGGGCCTAGTCTGGGACCCAGACCAGGATACCTTAGCAGTCGACGTAACCAGCTTAATTAAGTCGGCCAAAGAAAATATAAGATCTAAGCGGATAGTTCTAAGTACTCTGGCCCAAATATTTGATCCAGTTGGATTCCTCTCCCCCTTCACCATTAGAGCAAAAATACTAATGCACGAGATGTGGGAGTCAGGAGTAAAATGGGACGAACCATTGAAACCAGAAATCTGTGCACCCTTTGAAAAATGGTGTGCTGAGCTAGAGATCCTACAAAGGTCCAAGTGAATAGATGCTATTTTTCAGAAAACAATATTTCCAAAGAAATTCACTGTTTTACCGACACTTCAAGTCACGCATACGCGGCGGTGATCTATATCCGTTACGTCACTTCAAATCAACACATCAAAGTCAGTTTCGTAACCTCAAAATCAAGAGAAGCCCCAGTCAAAAAGTTGAAAATACCAAAACTGGAACTAATGGGTTGCTTGCTCGGGGCGCGTTTGACTCATAACGTGTCGAAAATATTCAAAGAAGATATTGCTGTTAAAATGTGGACGGATTCCACTGCGGCATTGCATTGGGTTAAAAGTCCAACAAAGCAATGGAAACCGTTTGTGCAGAACAGGGCTTCCGAAATATTGAAGCTAGTAGACCCCGAGGACTGGTCCCATTGCCCTGGCACGGAAAACCCAGCAGACCTTCCTACAAGAGGAATGACCGCCCAAGGTTTAAAAGAAAGTAGACTTTGGTGGCACGGTCCGCCATGGCTTAGCAAGAATCAATCGGAATGGCCAGAAGATAAATACACAGAGAATAAATCCGACGAAGTGGAGTCCGAAAAAAGAAAAACTGTTTTGGTGGTGGCTATTCAGACTAAAATCGGAATTCAAGAGATAGTTGACCTGTCAAGACATAACTTCCTAAATAAGAATCTCAGAATCATAGCATACATCTTCAGATTTATTCAGAAGGCAAGAAAAGAAAAAACTGCGTCTGGACCAATTTCGACGGAAGAGCTAATTAAGGCGGAAATAAATTTAATTCAAGACGTCCAATTTATGGACTACCGACCAGAAATAACAGCCCTTAAAGAAGGTAAACCTTTGCCAAAAACGTCAAAAATTGCCACGTTGAAGTCGAAGCTAAATGAGCAAGGGCTGCTGTGCCTTGGAGGACGTATAGACGAATCAGAATTTAGTTACAAAACTAAGCATCCAATAATCATCAATAAGGATCAAAAATTAGCGCAGCTTATCATGATTCGCAGTCATCAAGAAGTAAAGCACGAGGGAATTCAAGCCACAGTAACCCAAGCGCGAGAAAAGTACTGGATACACGCAGGGCGTCAAAAGGCCAGAAACGTCATCCGTTATTGCTACCTTTGCAAATAATACAACGCGAAGCCATGTGACGACCAATAATGATTTCTTCCAAAGGACCGTATCACAGAAGCTCCCCCATTTTCCGTGGTCGGTATAGACTTCGCAGGACCCTTGCTAGTCAAATCAGTCACAAATTTAGAAAAAGCCTATATTTGTTTGTTTACCTGCGGGGTGACAAGGGCAATTCATCTCGAACTAGTAGCATCCTTAAATACGTATGACTTTTTGATGGCGCTTCGAAAGATGATTTCCAGAAGAGGACTACCTACCGTAGTGTACTCTGACAACGCAAAAACTTTCGTAAAAGCAAACAATGATTTGAAAAAAATGTGGGATAACATGCAAAATGACGCGGTTAAATAATTTTTCGGTCAAAAAGGCATAAAATGGAAGTTCATAATTGAAAGAGCTCCTTGGTGGGGAGGTCATTACGAGCGGCTAGTAAAATCAACAAAAACCATATTACGGAAGAATCTAGCTAAAGCCGCCCTGTCCTTTCACGAATTGGAAACAGTCCTACAAGAAGCCGAGGCCGTTATCAATTCGCGACCAATTACGTACGTCTTCAATGACGCAAATGAACCTGAACCCTTAACCTCTGCAAACTTCCTAATAGGAAAAAGAATTACGTGTTTACCGCTTCAATCGTTTAACCCAGTAAAATTCCCCAAAAATCAAACTGAATTAATCAAAAATGTCTTGATTAGAATCAAGACCTAAAAAGTATCGATAAGACTGAGGTTATCACTTGTCTGAATGATCAGATATTAATTTTTCTTTTTAATTGAAACTTAAATGCATGCTTAAGAAAAAACAACGTTCCATTACCGTTTTTCGTTGAAATAAATTATTTTACTGGTAATCAATTTCAAAAATTTACTTATCTCGGCTTTTCGACCACAATTCCATTCCCCGAAAACATTTTATCATTACATTAATTACTTTTGGGAGAGTACGTGTATGGTTTTGCGTTTTAAAAGGTTCCTAAAGACGTTTCATCCCCATTCGTGACCGGCACGCTTCGCAGTGGAACATTTTAATTATTCTAAAACCAATGGCGCCAAATTCAATAGGGACAGTAAGATTTTTACTCGCGGTTTTGCAAAATGATGTAATATCAAGTGTACTTTAGTCAACCGTCGTATTGTTCTTCCTCATTGTTCAGGGCAAGATCAGTGTTAATGCCCAATTTCTCTCTCTAGTTTCTAACAATGGTTAGAGACTATTTGATATGGCACGGCACAACATTATATACATTTGAAAATTCTAAGTAGCACAAAAGGAAAAAGAATCCATTTTTTTATATTTTGGTTTGAAATAAATAAATTCATGATAGTAGTTATAACGAACAGAAAGACAAGGGAATGGCACCGGTAATGAGCAGCAGAAAGAGAGGAAAGTTTGCTTCAAGTTAGCAGAGGGACATAGTAGTGAAAATAGTAATCTAGAATTTTGTTCATTGAAACCTTATTATATCATGAAAAATTCAAGTGAGGAGGCGGCACTCAGGGTTGTCTGATTTAAATCAGTTTGATTTAAATCACTGATTTAAATCATGATTTAAATCAAGCGATTTTTTTAAAAAAATCATTTGATTAAAATCAAGAATATATTTTTATTTTTAAAAAATGTTTTCTAAGATTCCAAGGAGTATTTTAAGTAACTCGAGAAGAAACTTAATTAGAAAAGACCTAAAATTAAAAATAATCGTGGTTTTGGTATATTTCAATCTATGTTTTTCCCAGAACTCCAGTTTGTCTTGCTGGAAAGGCTAGGAAATGAAATAGAGGTCAAGCTATCTTTTTATACAAGCATTTGAATAGTAATAATATCAAATAGCTGCTTAAATGTCATGATTATTTTGCTTTTGCTTAATTTTGACTCAAAAGTTTTCATGTTGGTAATTTACTATCTATTAGTTCAATAAAAATCAAAAAAATCAAATAAATCAATTAAAATCAAAAAAATCCGATTTAAATCAAAAAATCGATTTTTTTGATTTTTTTGAAAAAATCAAAAAAATCGCCAACCCTGGCGGCACTACCAAGAAAGATTGGTTTTGGCAGATAACAGCGAAAAAATTATGTTCTACACAAACTGGGACTATGGGAGAGTTTCAAGGCCGAGGTCGCACATGATGAAATTTCAACTCCAGATTACATCAATTTTCTCTGGTCGTACTAGTAGCAGGTTAAGCTATAGTTTTCTCAGGTCCAGTTAGTCTCGAAAGGGTTATATAGTGCTTGCAACTTTTAAAAGGTTGTTATCATGGCTAAACAGGCCGCTATTACAGTTTTTTCTTCTTTTATAGGCTATTTTGACACGTTATTTCCCAAAAGTAATTAATATAATGATAAAATGTTTTCGAGGAATGGAATTGTGGTCGAAAAGCCGACATAAGTAAATTTTTGAAATTGATTACCAGTAAAATAATTTATTTCAACGGAAAACGGTAATGGAACGTTGTGTTTTCTTAAGCATGCATTTAAGTTTCAATTAAAAAGAAAAATTAATATCTGATCATTCAGACAATTGATAACCTCAGTCTTATCGATTCTTTTTAGGTCTTGATTCTAATCAAGACATTTTTGATTAATATCTGTTCCTTCAGTCTTCATTTTAATTAAGAATGTTAAGAAACTGTTTTACATTTTCAAAATCAGCACTAAGCAGAAACATATTTAAAGGGGACCATAACTTTAGATCAATCAGACATTTATTTCTAATGATACTTCAAAATAAAACCTAAATCAATAAAAGTTTGTATTCTTACTGTAATGAACATAATACTATTTTTTACAATCATTTATTGAAACGCGAGGCGCCCCCTAAAAATTCCAGAAATAGGACCAAATTGACAATTTTACAAAATTTTTAAAAATGCTGATTTATGTCCGTTTGACATTTAGCTCAAAATTGTCATAAGCCCAATATGAAATTCGGATATCCTTAAAACTTCATAAAGACGATCCGAGATTGTCAATTTCAAACTTTTTTGTAGCATAAACTAACGTCTGCTTGATATTAAGCTTAAAACCTTAAACAAAATATAGTAAGGGCTACCCTAAAAGTTCACAAAGATGATCCAAGATTGTTAATACGCCTAAAAAGTGCCATCTTCAAAATATGTAGCCGGGGAAAAGAGAGCGTGATCGAGTGGGCTATGCTAGTGGTTGGAAGTCGCGGGGGTTGGGACAGGGATAAGGGAGTTGAGATGGATTGGAAATGATAATGGGCGACCTGCGGCACCGTATCTCTCCCAATGTACCTCGCGCACGCCACTACCCTTCGGTAGGCGATTGCTAAGTGCTGCCGCGAAGCGCCATTTTATTTCTATGAGAACTAGCTTCTATTTTGAAGATAGAGGGAGCGCTCTTTACAATTTCGTCCAGTACGACCCTACCTAACCGCTGAGGATGCTGGGAGGACTATGATGCCGTAGGTGGGGTACACAGGCAACGCTATAGGTATGCGGGTTTCCACTCCATTCCTCTCTCCTTCAAGGTTGGGACTCCAGGCATAGCCAACTCCATCACGCACTCGACAACGCAAAGCAACTCGCGCCAGCGTGGGAAATAAGGCGGTGACACAGGGAAAATGACCAGTTTAAAAATTGTCTGGTCCAGTTCAAAAATTAAATCGGAGGGGGGGGAGGGGTCACTGGTCCACGAGACTACTAAGAAAGTTCGAGGGTAACCAGACTCCACACATTAAAATTTTAATTATCCACTTCTTTAGTTTAGCACACGACGTGCTCTGGTCAATGGTCACGGACCAGTTTATTTATTCCAAGTCAGGAAAGTCGCTGGCCTAATGTCCAGTTTAAAAAATGCTTATTTGGTCACGGGTCAGAAAACTCACGTAAACGCGACGCGAATGACGAAAACTACGTATTTTCCGACTGAGGAGAGGCGAAATAGCCCGGCCTCCTTTTACGTCCCACCTTGTATTTTGAAAGTGGGACTGGGACTATGGTGCGCGAATACTTAGGCATCTTATACTTTCTCCCTAGTAAACTAGATATCGCTTCTTGGTAAAACTTTATATAATTAAAACCATGAGTTTATTACATATGTTCCATAACAAGGTTCATACAACTTTCCCTGAGATTTCCAGGCTTTTCCCCGTATACTTCCCTGAGTTTTCCAGGTTTTTCCCGTATATGGAGTATCCTATGGAGCAAATGTTAACGAAGGAGGGAAGGGGCAAATAGGACTATTACATAATCAAGGGATATCCCCGTATCTCTAATATAACCAGAGTTACGAGCTTCCAAAATTTAGTGTAATGTTAATCCTATGGAGGAGGCAAAGTGCCTACAAGCACCCGGGGCAAGTACCTACAAGCACTCACAAGCACCTAAAAGTACCCGGGGCAAGTACCTACAAGCACCCGGAGCAAGTACCCACAATCACCCGGAGCAAGTACCCACAACCACCCGGAGCAAGTACCCACAAGTACCTACAAGTACCCACAAGTACCCACAAGTACCCACAAGTACCTACAAGTACCCACAAGTACCCACAAGTACCCACAAGTACCCACAAGTACCCACAAGTACCCACAAGCACCCACAAGTATCCACAAGAACCCACAAGAACCCACAAGTACCTACAAGCACCCACAAGTACCTACAAGCACCCACAAGTACCTACAAGTACCCACAAGTACCTACAAGTACCCACAAGAACCCACAAGTACCCACAAGTACCCACAAGAACCCACAAGTACCCACAAGAACCCACAAGTACCCACAAGAACCCACAAGTACCCACAAGATCCCACAAGTACCCACAAGATCCCACAAGTACCCACAAGTACCTACAAGTACCCACAAGTACCTACAAGTACTCACAAGTACTCACAAGTACCTACAAGTACTCACAAGTACCTACAAGTACCCACAAGTACCTACAAGCACCCACAAGTACCTACAAGTACCTACAAGCACCCACAAGTACCTACAAGCACCCACAAGTACCTACAAGCACCCACAAGTACCTACAAAACCCACAAGTGCAAGCACCCGAGCTCAAACGCTATGTTTTTCTTGCTTAATATCCCTCTAACGGCGTGAATCACGACAAAAACGCCGTAAGTCCAATATAAAATATTAGGGTTAAATGCGGGTCTCTAACAATGGTAAAATGCCGTAATTCCAATACCCAAAACAACGTAAGTCAAAGTATGTGTTAATAATGATAAAAATCAATACTTAAACTTAATTTATCTTAATGAAACTAAGTAAAGGCACATCTATGGACTGTTATCTTTCATTTAAGATGGTTCCCAATCTTAACGAATGAATAGTTTTCTTTATACACGATCCCAATTAAGGTCATTTTTCAAAAAAATCCCATGTTATCTCTATGGAACAATATAGTATTTTTCACCAAATGTCTGATTAATTTTATGGATTCTAAAACCACCCTTAACAACTTTTTTCTTTATAGAATTAACTATTAGTTGGATCTCTTTGAAATTTTAACCACAAAATTAGGGCCCAAATTTTAGTTCACTGGCAAAATTTCAAAGCAGCAAAGATGTCGTCAGCCTTGTCGCCCATTAGATATACTAGCGCATTTTCCTGGTTTTCCTCATTCTTAGAACTGAGGTCAGAAGCACGCCGAAAACGTTCGAATCGTCTCTTCCATCCAGGCCAATCGCTGGGGCACGCGAAATTAAACGGATCTGGTGGAGTGACTTGAAAGGCGATTGATGTCTGCGCGGACGAAGTAGCCATAGGTAGTGTATCGAAAGCCGCACTCCGCGAAACGTCTAGGTACTTCACTGGAGCACAGTCTTGCGCGATTACAACGGCGGTATAGAGCTAAGCCCTAGTCTTTTTGGCACTTACACGAGCTAAAGAGTCCGACAACGCGACGTTACGTAGTTTTCATTCTGACCCCATGTTGTATTTGTACTTCATTAGAAATTACACTATTAAGCTTGATTAAACATAATCTTTATTCCCTTAAGTTATAAAGTTAGTTTAGTCTAAACGACCGCGTCACATCGTGATTAAGTAGAGAACTGCCCGAAGGCTTAAGATAGAAGCTTATATATACAAGAAAGAGAATGCTAACTCTGTAAGTTCAAATCAATTCAGTTCATATGCTAAACTAGTTAAGTTTACATAATATCACAGGAATCGCCCCGGAAGCTGGTCATTTAGGCAATCAAACCTTAGAAAACTGAAAAATGACCTATAATTATTTCGTAACATTCAACTTAAAACTCTACTAGAAACTGTTTAGCTTATACCAGAAATCGCCACGGAAGCTGGTCATCTAGGCAATCAAACCTTAGAAAATTGCAAAATGACTTAAAGTTATTTCGTAACATTCATGTTAAGCGTATTATCAGAAATGTTAAGGGTATAAATGAGAGAGGCTGACAATATTTTTAACTAGCTTTATTCAGTGCGTTAGCGAGAGTGACTGTAGGTCAAATAGGCCAGTCTAGATTACGACTCGGGAGACACCCCCTTGTGAGGTTGTCTACTGAGATAACGGGTGTTACATAGATTAGGTCACAGCATGATTATCTAAAAAGGTCTTGGTTTGGACCAAGGCCGAAAAAACAAACGATATGTGTGAGGTTTATCAATTGACTGAAGTTCAGATATTGAAATTTTTTCTAGTTCTTTTTATCCACTCAATCCTTAATCAATATTTAATTCAATCAACTGATTTTACTGTTAATCGATCTAGTCCCTCTAAATTTATTGAAAAAATTACATATCTACGCTTTTTCAAGAACAATTACATTTTCGAAAACATTTTATCATGAAATTAATTGTTCTTGAAAAAGGGTAGATATGTAATTTTTACCTCTCCGTGTGACGTAGTCCAGGAGAGGTTCTGTAACGGCCGTGTCTGTGTGTGTGTCTGTCTGTCTGTCTGTGTGTGTGTCTGTCTGTCTGTCTGTGTGTGTGTCTGTCTGTCTGTCGTTACACCCACGTGACCGCGTTCGCAGTTTGCGTATCGGAGCAAACGTGTTCCCAATTTCCGGACCGCATTGACAGTTCACAGAAATTTGGAAAATTGTATTTCTCTCCGTTGGCTACTCTATACTTTAGTTCTCACACCACCATGTTTGGTCCATCCCACATGAACACCAGACTGTACATACTGGCTTCTAATCACCACCATCTTCTGGTGTTCGTCCATTCCACTTGGATACCAGTCTGTACATACTGGCTACTAATCACCACCATCTTCTGGTCTTTGTCCAACCCACTTGGACACCAGTCTGTACATACTGGCTCCTAAACACCACCATCCATGGTCTTCCGTCTATTCCACATAGACACCAATCTGTATCATTGGCTTCTACTCCATTATCATCGTTTGGTTTTAGGATATACGCGGCGATCAGCTAGGGTTACGAGAAACGTCTAGCCTCCCTAAGGTGGGATCGCCACCAAAGGTTTTCGCAATTGCGCTTTTTCCTTACTATTATAATGGAAACGAATCGTATATATACCCCAAAATTTGAAGAAAGTGGGCAAGAGGGGTACCCTTCACTTTAAACGTCAATATTAGCAAAGTTTGAGATGATAATAGGTATAACGTTATTTTAAACGATTTAACTATTATTAATGTTAATAATTGAAGATTAAAATAATTAAAAATAATTATATTTATTTAAATATTAAAGATAAACCTCTCGTGCAAAGAGAGAGATTATCATCGCCTCCTATATCTGCCAAGGCCCGTGCATTGCGATATATTTTTCAAAACAACAACCAAAATGGGAAGCTCCTCTCAGAAACATAATAATTTCTTTTCTCTGTATATGAAATGAAAATATGGATAATATTGCGCTCCTTCTTTAATGGTATCAATCCTTGCCTGTCTATTAATATTTTACGTAGTAGTAATACGTTTTTAGCGAAGTCTAGAGAGGATAAACATAAGCGAGATTGTTTCGGAAAAAAAATACTGCTTCCACTAATGGGTTTATACTCCTTGTTACTCTTGTTGTCTGTGTGTGTCCGTCCATTGTTACACTAGTGCGTCGCGTTAGCAGTTAGCCTTGTGTTGATGTGTTAAGAAATCATACAGAACCTTAATATTCCCTTTTTCCATAATATAAAGTGAATATGTGGAAGTATTTTTCGTAATTATGATGCATTTAGTACTTTTGTAGCTTTAAAGCTCTGTTTCATTTTGATTTTCCAAAGATTTTTTTTAATATTGTTATTTGAAATGGCTGTTTATATATTGCTTAAGCTATACTACATCTGTATATAGAATAATCCTTGGTTTAGTGATTTCATGAAGAAAACTAAGACCTAGACTCCGGCGCGTATGACAAGTAGTATGTATTATCCGCAATAGGCTTAGTGAAACAAAGAGTAAATAAGGTGAAGTAAACTTTTGGCTTTGATTTTCGTTCAGAGTGAGCCGAAAGTTAAATACACTCTTAAATAATAATAATAAGATTAGTAAAAGGGCTAATGGTAAACGGGTAGTAACCACAGACTTATTATTCTCTTTATGGTGCGCATTGACTATTAGTGCGTCTAGCTACAATTTAGCTTTAGTGTTATTTAACGTTAACATTCATGTTGGCAAACTAAGAATATTGTTGAGGTGAGACAAGACGATAGTATTTACACTGCAAACCAGTTGTGAATGTAGCTTTCAGAATATAGGATAAACAGCTGAAGCGTAGACTTCATTTCCTGTTCTTTTCCCCATTGACTGATTTCCATGTGTCCATGATTTATCCTTATTGGATGTAAAATGTCGTCTGCTTTACTGTACATTCGCTATGTTTGGAATACTGCTTCAATATTTCGTAAATTTTTACTTCAAAAAAGTGAAATAATTCCATATCTAGGTAAATACGTTTGTAGTAGTAGACCTCTTGACACGGAGAAGTAATATTTTGGTTTTCCCAACTTGTTTCAATTAATTTAGAGGGACTAGATCGATTAACAGTAAAATCAGTTGATTGAATTAAATATTGATTAAGGATTGAGTGGATAAAAAGAACCAGAAAAAAATTTCAATATCTGAAACTTCAGTCAATTGATTTACCTCACACATATCGTTTGTTTTTTCGGCCTTGGTCTAAACCAAGACATTTTTTTATAACATCTGTTCCTTCAGTCTTAATGTAATTAAATTTTGAATAATTATGTTTGCTTTACCGTCATACATTTGCACTCTAAAATATAATGGTGCATTCAAACACCATATATGCTGTTTTTTCCAGTGCCATAAAAGACATAATTTAGGGTGTACTTTAACCCCATTTCTAATATTATTTGCAAGTATTAAGGAAATATTAAGCATTTATGCACCATTTACAGTGGCTTTTACCATCTTTTTTAGACAATCTATTGAACTTCTAATATTACTTAGTTTAATGGTTTTAAAAGTAGGGAAAAAGTACGCTACCTATGTCACCTTATTAAACCAAGTGAAGTGAAATAATTGTTAAATATTTATTATAACCACTACACCACAGACACGTGGTAAGTCCAAGTTTTCCAAGAGATCTAACTAATTATTACGTCCAATCAAGATGGTTAAAACATGTATCTACCAGGGCTTGAACCTGGGACCTTCCGCGTGTGAAGCGGACGTGATAACTACTGCACCATAGATACGTGGTAGCACTGAGTTTTCCAAGAGATCTAGCTAATTCTTATGTCCAAACACGATCGTCAATACATGTATCTACCAGGGCTCGAACCTGGGACCTTCCGCGTGTGAAGCGGACGTGATAACCACCACACTACAGATACGTAGTGACACTGAGTTTTCCAAGAGATATGTAGCTAATTATTATGTCCAATCACGATGGTCAAAGCCGTACTTATGTAATTAAGTAAAATTAACATACTTAGACTTAATTGTTTTGATCAAGCTGGCCGATAGATAATAAATTTTTAACATCGATTTAATTCGTGTCGATATCGGTTGATAGGGCCGGAGACCTGGATAGGGCATCCGCTATGTACATTTGTGTTCCCGTAACGTAGACCATGTTAAATTCGTATTTGGATAATCTTAGGACCAAACGCTGTAGGCGGGGCGAGAGGTCATTTAGTGGTTTTTCGACAATTGCAAGTAGTGGTTTGTGATCGGTCTCAATCAGAACTTTAGTGCCCACTAAATAAAGCGGAAGTGTTCGACCGCATAGACTACTGCAAGTAGCTCTTTCTCAATTTGGGCCCATCTTTTCTGGGCTTCGGGGAGAGATGTGGACGCATACTCTATCGGCTGATTTCCTTGTAAGAGCACAGCGCTTATACCGTTTTGGCTTGCATCTACGGACAATACGCTTTGCTTTTGAGGGTTGTAAAAGGAGAGGACTGGTGCCTTCATGATGTCGTGTTTAAGGCCATCGAAGCTCTTTTGAGGGACCGTATACCACTCGAATTCCACCGCTGATTTTAGTAGTTGTCGTAACTGGGCGGCCTTCTCAGAGTGGTACGGAATGAACTTGCTAAGGTAGTTTATGATACCCAGGAATCGTTGCAGTTCTTTTTTGGTAGTGGGTGGTGTTAGTGCCTCAATTGCTGACGCCTTTTTTCCGTCAACATGAACCCCAGACTGAGAGGTTCTGTGTCCAAGGTAGGTGATGGTTAGAACTGCCAACTGTAGTTTCATCTTGCTAATTGTTATGCCTGCAGCCCTTGCCAGTGTAAGTACAGCTGTTAATCTTTCGTTGTGTTCTTCCTCTGTGGCGGCCGCTATTATGAGATCGTCCGTTGACACGTCAACCCGGGTACGTCACCAAATAAATCATTCATGATTCCTGGGCATATCTCTGAGGCGCTTAATATTCCATAGGGCATGCGCAGAAAACGAAATCTCCCGTATGAAGTCGAGAATGTGCATACTCGGGAACTTCGTTCATCCAGCTTTATTTGCCAGAATGCAGACGTCGCATCCAAGACAGTGAATATCTTGCAGCCTTGCAACTTGCTGAAGATTTCTTGCGAGGTCGGGACTTTACAATGTTCACTTTTTATCTATTTATTCAGCCTTCGGGGGTCCAGGCAGACACGGATAGATTTATCACCCTTCGGGACAATCACCAATGGGTGAACCCAATCAGTAGGTTCGGTCACTGGGACGATGACTTTCAGATCCTGCATGCGGGCCTGCTCTTTCTTCGGAGGATCTCGGAATGCATGGGGTATACTTCTGGCTGGAAATATCCACGGCTGGGCTTCGCCCTTTAAGGCAATATGATGCTATCCCGGTAGGCATCCCATGGGTCCGAAAACGTCTTCGAATTGCTGTATTATCTGACAAGGGAGAAGGTTCTTCTGTGGAGCTAAATAGCATACTCGTTTATCTGTTAGAACCTTTTCCTCTGGACTGTCCAATCTCTGTATAATTCCCAACTCTGTTAGTGCGGTTGCACCCAGGATGGGTATAGTGTTCTGTGCAGTAATGTAGAATGTACACGTGTGTAGAATAGTAGATGGCGCCACCTCCACAGTTTGTATTACTATAAGAAACCCAGAGATAGTAACGAGAGTGGGGAGAGAAAATGTTAACAGATTTTTCAGGAGTAAGGAGCCTGAGGTAGGGCGAATCTTAGGGGAACTAATATCTGTGTAACCATAAATATTAACCCTTTCGAATTAAAAAATAAACTGTTTATTTGACCTTATTCTACAATAACGAATAAATACAACAAATGGCGACGGAGCTTGACGCCCCTGCGGGTTTCCCAACCGTAGTCTTTCGAATAAATGTTCTTTCTTCTCAGGAAGGTATAAGACTTGTCTCTACAAGATGTGGCCGGTATAGCACAAAGAAAACTCTACAAGGTGTGGCCGGTATAGCTTAAAGAAAGGGGTGAAATTCACTCGAGCTGAGTATGGCACTTTTGGGTCGTTTGGACGTGTTCGATAGTACAAGCGAATCGTGGTCCCAATATTCGGAGAGACTAACAGCTTATTTTGTTGTTAATAACATTACGGAAAATGAACGTAAACGCGCTATATTACAGACAGTTTTGGACTCTACCACGTTTGCCCTCTTACGTAATTTGATTCGACCACTAGCAGTACCAGATAAAACCTATTCTACAGGGCCGGTAGGCCCTTGTAGATATGACTTGATAGCCGTTTTTAATGCTAAACGAAAAAAATCACCTTTTTAGGGTTAGCGTCCCATAGAAAAAGCATTACATTTTACCCGGTTTTTTAGGGAAATTGTCATAGGCGATACGGAAAAACCCCAGCGAAGTTAGTTTTCGGAATACTTTCAAATTAACAAGCATTTACTAAATGAGAAACTTACCTGTTTAGTTTTTAAATAAACGAAGTCTAATTTTTGTAATTTAACTAATTAGTTATGCCTCGAATTCCCTATTTCATAGCAGACGACAGTAAGAAAGTTTATTACATAGCAGACGAGAGTAAGGCAACGCAAATTAATTTTTTGTTATTTCATCCGAGCTTTAACACCTTTATTTGGATTTTCTAATGAACTATAACGCCCTTAAAAACCAATACTTTGTTATCAGGTCCAATTTTTGTCTAAAAAAGTAATTCAGGTAAATAATTACAGTTAATAGAGGTTTTAATATCGTTTGAAGTAATTTTTCGACGTTCGTTTTGGCCAAGGATTAAGTTGAATTTTGGTAAGTCTGTGTAATATACTCTTTATAGCGTCTTTCGTTCTTTAAGATTATAAAAAAAGCTGATTTCCAGCTCTGTTTTGGAATTTGATATAGTCTGCTTCGTTTCATGCTAGAAACATATCGTAAGTTCCTAACCCTAGGTTTTACACTTTAAAATACTACTGGAAAGATGAAAAAAAGTGTTTTCATTTGGCAGTTAAGACAGTGGTGTTTACGTAAGCGCAGTTAATTCAACACTTCCATATGATGTATACAGGGTTTCACTATTTTTATAATTATATATTTTATTTTGGCTATTCTCAGTGAGCATTCATATATGAACGCAATTTTGGATTTTTGTGGTCTCCCAAGTCTTCCAAACTGTAATTTTAACATTTTAGGGCAAATTATTATAATAATCAAGAATATTTATAGATCATCAAGGGTATAAATAGGCAAACTAAGACCCATTTGATTTATGATGTGATAGATCATGTTAGGTTTAGATACAGGGTTAAGCTTATGTTAGGATAGGTTGTTATGAGCGGCTAAATGTTCATCTGTTTTTGGAATTATCAAGTTTTATTAACTGACTTTACTTCCCCTTTTCCAAAATTTTACTAAATTGGATTTGTTTTTACCCCTGATTATTGCTAATTATCTTGTTTATTGCCACAAATTTTCTAAAAAAAATGGCATTTAGTTTCTTTTTACCCTAAAAAGAGGCCCACTTTTAGCAATTCGTAGGTTGCCTTTCTTTTAGCCATAATCAATGCACCCATGATCTTCTTAGAGGGAATTTACATAGGCTGATTGCAAGAATGATTTTACAGTCAGCTTCTTAAATAGATTACAGCACATTCCTTTTTTTGTAGTTTAACACACGTAACTTTCTCAACACACTTATTTAAGAAGTAAACAGTTCTACGAAATTAAATAGTTAATAATTTTACGATTTTGAAAAGGCTATTAATTTTAATTAATACTCACTAATATCTCGTGCCATCATTATCAATAATGTATCACAAACCAAAGATGATTTCGATTTATATTTTATTCAAAACCGCTAACTAATAGCATTTTTGGTTCCTTAGATAATAGGGACGGGAAATGACCCTTTTCAGCCTGTTAAGTGTTGATTACCGCCTTAAGACTGAAGTGACAGATATTATACAAAAACGTCTTTGTTCGAACCAAGACGGAAAAAACCAACGATATGAGTGAGGTTTATCAATTGACTGAAGTTTCAGATATAGAAATTTTTCTTTAAGTATTTTAGTAGTTTAATCCTTAATCACTATTTAATTCAATTAGCTGATTTTATTCTTAATCGATCTAGTCCCTCTAAATTTATTCAAAAAATTGCATATCTCCGCTTTTTCAAGAAAAATTCCATTTTCCGAAAACATTTTATCATGAAATTAATTATTTTGAAGAGATTTCGTATCGATGTTCCTTAACTTGTAAGCACCTTGACGGACATTGGTTTAAATGTTAGTGGCTTGAGAAATTTTCAAGTTTGCACCAAAAAATGATTTTTCAACGGTTACAATTTGTTGAGAAGACTGATATTCAATAAAATATGATTAAGAGTAATTTATTTTGCTCGGACTAATAAAATAATGTCGTATATCAAAGGAAAAGGAACAACTTTTGTCCCATGTGGTACCTTTTAGTAGGTAGCTCTCCTTTCATGGACGGGAAAAATATTTTAAAAGCATAAAAATAACCAAAGGTTAGTGTAAAGATTCCATAATAAGAAAAATTTCTCCGTACTGTACAATGTCATTTTATATTCTTTTCAGCGGAATTAATACATAAATCACTTCACTCTAAACGCGTTATGATACACAATTTTGCAGTCATCCGTGCTAGCAGTGTATTAATGATCTTCTTAGAAATTCAGTAGAATATTTCAAATATTAATTATTGATCCCTCTAAACGTACTCCCTTCAAAAAAATTAATTTCTTGATAAAATGTTTTCCGAAAATGGAATTGTTCTTGAAAAAGCGGAGATATACAATTTTTTGAATAAATTTAGAGGGAATAGATCGATTAAGAGTAAAATCAGTTGATTGAATTAAATAGTGATTAAGGATTAAACTACTAAAAATACATAAAGAAAAATTTCAATATCTGAACTTCAGTCAATTGATAAACCTCACTCATATCGTTGGTTTTTTCGGTCTTGGTCCAAACAAAGACGTTTTTGTATAATGATCATCTGACGTCGTTGGCTTTAAATCAACCCATAAATACCCAAAATCCCTAGCAATTGCCTGATGGAAGGCGTCGATGACGTATTAACTGTTAGTGGGACAAATCTGTTTGGCTAAATGAAATATTGCAGATTTATCTCGAGATGATTTGAATATTATCAGGCAGTGGGCGTTTAAATTTAGTGTTCTAATTTCCTTCCCGGGGTAATATAAATTTTGCATCAAAATAAAAACAGAGGTGTTTTTATGCTGCGAGCCCCCTATGAACAAATTAGTTACATCCTTGTTATTAGATATTTCACAAAGTAAATCATCAAGTATAACAAAATTCTTGATATTGGGGTCTGATATATTCATATTTAATATACCTTCGTGAAATTCAACGGTAGGCGTGTGATCTTATACCGAATTAAATGATTTCGGTGGATATTCAGTGCAACACCATATTATCCTATCTGGAGAGGGTGATATACATATATCTTTATACTTTATAAGGTTAGCTACAAAGTATGACTTTCCCGATTGTGTCGCCCCGGCTATGAGACCATTAAATGGGTGTTGTAAGCTGAAGTACATTTTAAGGAATGAATCACTTTTTAAGAATCAAGTTGTTTTTTATTACAAATATTCTTTGACATTACATACGATTTGACCAATCATTGACTTACAAAATTCGTCACTTTAAAAAGTGCTTAAGGTAAATATCTTATAAATTTCAACATAATCCAGGTTACTTATCGCGGTGTCAAAGTTCATAGAAACACGCATTTCCCATCCATTTAAACAATCGTGTTGGGTTTGGGAGGGATGGTCAATACTACATCCGTAACAGCATTTACGGATGTTTGATTTCAATTGTTACTATTTTGTGAAGATATTCTCATCTGAAATCGATCGTTTAGGTTTTAAAAACTTGAATAAAAACGGTCGTCTAGAAAAATTTCTAATCGAACTGTTTTGTAGAAGAAAAAATGGCTGCAAACGATCGGTTTTAAGGTGGTATTTGGAAAACTTTAATTCACACACCCACAGTACCCTTATTTAAAAAAAGTGTGACAATGATATATTAGGGTGTGACATCTTCAGATTTTAATAGTAATTTCTTCGAAATACAGACAATATGAGAAAACATATATTTACAGAATCGCTCATCGAGAAATGTGTCTGAGTCAATGGTGGGTGTAACCCCCGAATACCCCAATTTACCAACGGCGGATGATAAGTTCATTTCTACGCGGGTATTCCTGTCGTACATGATACAGTCGTGTTTTATTTGGGAAGGATTGTCGGTTTCACACCCATAGCACGCCTTTGAGATTGCTTCCGTTAACTGCACCAGTATGAATTTCTGCATTTTCTCGTAGACTCGCTTGGCCTCACCCAAGAACGCGGTAACCTCGTCGTATTTATCCAATAAAGCAAGCCAGAGAGGTTTTGAGATGGCAAAACCGACCTTTGTAGGATAGTGTTTACCGTAGTTCACACTGCTACCCAATCGCATTTCTCGGATGTTAATGATTCTGGTACCTTGAAATTCGGACAAGTCAACTCGTTTCGTTTGTGATCCCTCGAAAAACCAGGCAGATTGAAAGACCGATTCGCCGTCGAAGAACTTTGAAATTTCCCCACGCTCCTGGTAAAGTTCACCGAATTCATGTTCGGTTTAATTAATTAAGGGACCTCCATTCAGACAGCCCAACTGAATTTTACAGTCCGGAGTCAGGCTAATTCCTTTAAGTGTAGAAATTGGAATTGTCTTGGCGGTGTGCCTGCATAGAAATTCCGAGTTAAAACATTTCAAACGTCAAACCTTTATTAAATACATAACTTATACGTACATTTTTAATTCTTTACAAGTCCTGAGAATGAATTCAAGTTTCAATGGCATGTCTTTTTATACCCCCGTTTGTTTACTTTACACCCAAAGGGGTCAATAAGATTTTTCGCATAAGTCTGCAATTTTACAGAGCCCCATCGCAATATCTGAAAACCATTTTTCCACCCATTACTGTATTAATTCCATTTCAATAAATAAACAATCGATTTATGAATTATCACGAGAAATAAACTTTTCACGCTACCGCTTATGGATACACCAAATTCCCGGGAAAATTTTCGCTCTCTTGGGTTCGTGTTCGAATTGGGGGTGATGTTATGTCGTTGGTTGATAAAATGCTATCGGTATTTGCGAAGAATTATCTCGGCGTTGAAATTTTTGATTTTACGTTGAATTTTTAGAGTTCATGTTTTGACTAAAAGCTCGGTTTGGGGTTCGGAGTATCGCCGTAAAAACACCACTGACACGGTAGCCATTCTGGGGCCTCGGTAAACGGAACCCAGAACCCCGTTATTTTGAACTCTCAATTTCATGTTACTTACGTATCTATGGTTTAGTGTTGATCACGTCCGATTTATACGCAGACAGCCCCAGGTTCGAGCCCCGGTAGATACTGTAACCATCTTAACTCAAAAATCGAATTAAATTTACAATTAATCATTAAATTAATAACGAAATACCTTAAATTTACATTATAAATATATTACTAGCCCTTTAAATTTAAACCTATCCCTTTAAAAAACTGATAGGTTTTTTGACACAGAACTTTCTAGAACTATCCTATACCCCTATATCCATAGTGCAAAATGAAATACCTAGCAACTAAAATACTTTCCAAGAACCCAGAGAAATGTCACGCTGATTTAGACCCCAAGCAACAAGACCTTGAGTCACTATCCTGGTACCTGGCCCGAGAAACTAATAGCACATTTTTTTTAACCCTTAAACTGACCAATCCCCATTTGGTCCCAGATTTAAAAGTTTTGCCTATTCGTTGATAACATGAATCCGCCCGGCTACGTAATAAATATGGTCCACTATTCGCCAAACCAAAGTCAATCAACAAACGTCATTGTCCCAGAAATCCTTGCGAGAAACTAGAAGTTATATATGCGAAGTCCCTCCTGTCCCATCGTCAGTCGATTCCTGAAATGCTTAACGAAACTCTGTCGGCTCATCTTTAAGAAATTTTTAGAAGTCCGGAGTATTATTTTATATTGAACTTTTTTATTCATTTGATACTTTTATTTTTCGTCAAATTGAATGTTTATTTTCGGAAGAGAAAACTCGGAGATATTTTTTTTAAACCCCTGAAACCCTTAGAAGAAGAGAAGGATCGCGAGTGCGCGAATTGTTATTAAATCACGAGAAAAGAAAAAAAAGATCCTGAATTAAAACCCTTAAATCGCGTAAAAAAGAAAAAAAAAGATCCTGAACCCCTGAGAAGAATATGGAAGAAAAACTTCTTGGCGTAAGAAATTAAAAACTTGATATTATTTTGATAAACTGGCTTGAAACTATGGTTAAAGAACTTAGATTATGGTTGACGGAATGATACAATTTTAAAAATCTTTAATTTTCTATTTTTGAACAATATAATTTTAGTGCATAACGATAAAATTTTACCCTAAATACCCTTAAATTTACATTTAAAACTTAAAGGCTGTAGGAGGTACTCCAATTGAAGAGACATTCAAAAAAGGTTATAAATTGTAAACCTCCCTTAGCTCTAAGTTTAAAGTTTGCTTAAATTCTTATTTGACCCTTAAAAAGTTTGTGAAAATTTGTGAACAAGATTGAATATTTTGTTGAATATTAAAAATTGGATTAGAATCTATTTTGACTCTCAATTGACACATAACTTATTTTTCCCCGACCTGTATTACAAGAACAACTGGCTCATGTTGAAATAACCTAGTTAGTAAGCGTAATGGTCTTTAATTGGTATGTAACGCGAGCCTGTTTATACAAAATTCAGTCTTAGGAAGGGTGAAAATAAAAGCATAAAAATGTTCTCTTCCATACTGAGTATTTTCATATTCAACTCTTCTATTTGGGTCTTTATATATAATATAATTATTGTTTATATAAATTAATTATTCAATATTTTCATTTCAGATACCCTGGCAAACAAAAACAGGCCTTGCAGGTAAAATTATATTTCAGTTTCATTTGGCAAACTCTGTCCCTCACGAGACTAGGTATAGCTTTCAAGCCATAACGGTACTCAAAGGAGAGTAGGAAATTCAATTAAATTTTTATCGCTTGAAATTTTGAGAGATTTTAACGTTTCAAAAGTTTGTCGTACTTTTAGTCTTCGCCTTTCGGATTTACACATTATGATTTAAGTGTCCCCAAAATGGAACCAAATAAAATGGAATTTCTGGGAAATAATCGATATTTCAAATACAAGTATAGAATTTGCATTTTCAAGTCAGAAATTTTACTTAACCGTGATTTTAAAAAAGTCGTCAATTATTATAGGTTCGCCAATAAGACTGAAATTAACTACGCAGCGAGTTTATAAACATTTTTTCGATTTTTTGAAGCGAGACTTAAACGTGTGTCTCGGTATTAAAATTGATATTTTTGATGACTTTAATTTTTTGTCAGACATCATCACGGTTAGATAGGAATAAAATCAAGCACAAAACAGTGACAGATTATTTAAATCGGTCCCTGAACGTGAAGTAAGTTTCATATTTGGGAGAATAATCCACTATTAATTGGGGTGAGCGAGAAAGAATCGCATTGACAAAATGGGTCTTCGAAGTATGGAAAACTCTAATGTAATCGAACCGACGGATGAAACCCTTGAGTAAAGTGATTTTAGAAAAAAAGAAGCGATTAAAACTTTAACTGTGATCTTCATTATCTTTAAGAAACTGTTATCAGTCAGCTTATGAACACTTACAAGATTATGCTTGTTAAGGTCATATATTGTAATTTATTTTTTTTTATTCATTTACAGGGTCAAGATGGATCCCGTTTCCACTGTACATTTATATACTAAACCTATGCATAATTTATTCAAAGTAAGTACTTAAAACGCTTTAGTTAATTACGTAATTAAGAAGTATAAACATTTATTCCTTACGATGCTTTTAGAAATTTCATATCTTCGCGGTAGACACGCCACGCTCACTTTTCGATGGCCGACTGGAATATTTCACTCCGTCTTCTCCCTTTGGAACGCTCGACACGATTATCATTTCGGGGCCTCAAACAGAGACACTTCCACTTCCTTGTCATTCTTATACATGGACACTTCAGTAAATGTTGCTAATTTACGATCCATTCATCGTATACTTCATTAATTTTCGTTCTCGGTTCAATTAGGTGGTAATTTTAATTGCGTCCACCGTAGTCATTCTGTCACTTTTACTCGTCGTTCACTCCATCGTAACCAACAAATACAAATCTGTGCCCTCCAAGAAAGTTGTTAAGGAACTGACTCGAGAAACTGTGGAAAATGTTTGGGAGAAGGCGTCACTCTTGTGCGCCGAACGTAAGCGATTAAGAACTTGCTAAAATTCTTGACCGAACTAGTTTTCTATAAGGGACTCAAATACCAAAATTATGTTCCCATAACGAAGGATGGCTGGCGCTTTAATCACACATTATCCATTTTACCCCACAATACTTGTCGTCTGCTGGCTTCGTCGTGGCTGATCGGAGTGACTTTCATTCTGTTTTTCTTGGGTTGTTATTTGCGGACGGAGCTCACGACGGAAAGCTACAATCACATCGACACCCTCGAGGACTTGATTAAATCGGGAATTCCAACTTCTTTCACCGTGGACCTATACAAACAACTACACATTTTGGTGAATAGCCTTCTTTATGTTAAGTCCTCTATTTTTCACGTCATTGGTGCGTAACTGGCTCTGCAGGCAGCCAGAGACCCTGTTTTTAAAGAATGGTTAAGCGATGAGAAGATACCTTTCCAGACATTTTTATGGCATAGAGACAATGCCATTATCTCCCGAAAGAGAGCTGTGATAACAGAGGTCAAATATCTGATTTGGTCCTTGGAAAATTTAAAGAAAAGAAAATTCGGTTCGAAAAGTTTACAAGAGATCAAAGGACGATTTTATGTTTCACAACACGAAGTAGCCTTCGACTACGCACACACCATGTTCAACACCACTTGGGTGACAAGCAGTCCCCAACTGCACGAGTCCGTTCAACTGAGGTCGGTAAGAATTTCATCGTAAAATAAGGGCAAACATAATTTTGCAATACTCCGTGTGGTTTCCTACGTGCTAATGTTGTACAGCACCCAACAACGATCTAAGATGATACAGCGCCTCGCCTACACCAGAAAGTTACGAAGAGCGACAAAAAGGTTTGGGAAATACCTGCCCAATTGTATACTCCCGAGATACAGTGATGCCATTTCGATTTAACATAAATTTTCCGTAAATCGTAGAAAATCAACACGATCAGAAATAAACCCTTGTAGTAACAAAGTTTGACACTTCGTTTGCCAAAAACTAAACTCAACGTATTAGTCTGTTGAAGGTATTTCCGAAGTCTACTTAATTTCAAAAGCAACCTCAGCTCGACTAATCGCCTTCCAGAGAGGGAAGTCTTTCTAACAGAATACGAAAACTTGTTCTGAAGTCTTAAATCTGGTGGGTCAGGGACAATATATACTCTTACGAGACTATCATACAAAGGGAAACTCTTCATTTCCTGGACGAGTTTTAAAATTACTTAACACAATTTTATATAAGATACATTTCATAATTCCTTTTAGAACCCTAGCTTTACTACATAACCACACGGAGTAATTACGGAAGAGTTTGCAGCATGGCACCCTTATTGGAAACGCAAGATTTCATATATGTGCTCGTTCAAGACCAGAACAGTTCACTTGGAAAAGGCCATTTAAAAGCGTGACTGGTTTGGACCTAAGTAGCGTCGGTGTTCCTTTCTACTTCCTTCTCATGCTGTAATCGGGAACAGTAGTCGTCACAACAAAAATAATTTTCTACTAATTACATTGATAGATGCAAATTAAATGCATCACACACCAAATCGAATTTCTCAATAATACATCCAAACTTTCTATTTACTCCGAAATCACACAAGCAAAAATCACTGGGTCTGTTGCCATCCACTCTTGAACTTATTGCGGGTAATTATTTACTTATGTGACAAATGCAATTAAATATTTACTCACTCTCGTGTGAATTTAAATACAATTAATTAAACTAAACTTGGCAAATACTGTATATAAAGAAACTTGCCGATACAATAATTTGTCGTCATAAAGCCCAATATTATTATTATTATTATTATTATTATTATCTTTATACCAGTTTTAACTATTAGTTAAAAAGCAGAGTTGCAGTTTCCACTTGAAGTTTGAAAATATAGCGCAAATCCAAATTCAATTTCTTGTTAATTTGGCACTCAAAATAAAATCATATCGTATTCAAATCAAAAATGTTATTGTTGGTTTTAAAAAGAGTCAATCAAGATCGATGTTTCTGCTTGTGTAATTGTTATTATTGTTGTTCTAAGGATTACGGGTACTCATTTTAGCACTGTTAGACGTAGCACGTCGAAAGTCCTCTCACTCAAGTTTGCGACTTGTGTCGCACTATTATAATTACAACAAAACTGAATTTTTCGGTACTTAGGGATATTTTCACTAAAATTAAAAAATCGATTGATTTAACGCTTCTTTTCAACAGAATAGTTTAAGAGCTGCAGAATAGCTCCTGACCGTCTTGTTTGCTTTGAATCTACCCTCAGAAATCTTGGCGCCTCAGGAATGTAATCGAATTGCTCATTAAAATGGAAAAGTAAGTTTAAATAGGCAACACAGGGAGCCTTTTGCTTAAACTTTAAGTGGAAAAACGCAAGCGAAGTAAGTTTTAGTTTCGTGATATGGAATTTTCTTCTCATAGTTTTGTAAGAAACACTTAAATGTATATTATTTTGTCACGAACAATATTACGGGCAATATTTGCTCGAGTTTTTATAACTTTATTGAAAACCCGACCAAACGTAATGGTTTTAAAATGGTATATAACGCGAGCCTGTTAATAGCAGAATACAATCTTAGAAAGGGGAAAAATTCCGTATAACACGTATACCCTCCCATGCTTAACCTTTCCATGACCAACTCTTCAAAGCGTGGTTTTATTAAAAAAAACAGGAATATTGACCACCTCCTCCGTGTTTAAGACATCACGCAAGAGGATTAATCTAAATCCGATTAAATTCCTATTGGCGTCAAGCTTCAAGATTTCTTTAAATTGTTCCATTTTTACGCTTTTCGCTTCAGTAGTTTAAGAAAGCGGAGAGTGGTCAACAGAAGGGTGCGGTTAACGTGGTGGATCAAGAAGTATTGACCAATGTCCGTACCGGGGGTGATTGTGAGAAATACTCAGTTGTCAAAGTACTATTTAACGGCAAGTACAAAATGTTCATATGATTCTGTTTAATTATTCTCCCTTAAGAACTATTAACAACGTCGCTAGAGTTAACAATCTAAATTCTATCAGCAACACTTTACAGTCTCTGAAGATAGCGGATTGTAGGTGTTAGAATTTACCTGAACCCCAAAATATGGAACTATAAGTAATGAAATTTATGGGAAATAATCGATATTTTAAATACAGGTGTAGAATAACTATTTTCAAATTGTAAATATTATTTCATCTTGATTTCAAAAACCCTTTAGTTAATATAGGTTACGCAATGAGACTGAAATTAACGACACTACACCTTCTTTGAGTTTATAAACATTTGCTTGGCGTTGTTGAAGCGAGACTTATTATTCACTTTCTCGCAATTAATATTCCTTTTCACTATGACAAATGCGTATCATTTCTTGTCAGTTGTTGCTGGTTAAGCAGTTCGAAATAATAAGGGATTATTTGAAACGATCCCTGAACATGAAGTAAATATCGTATTTGGAACTCTATTAGAAAACAATTAATTAGGGTGAGCGAGAAAGCAGTGGCGCCGCTAGGCTTTTATTTTTGGGGGGGATATAGCCCCCTCCCCCAAATTTCAGACTTAGCCCCCAATAACTGTTCTTAGGCCCCCAAAATTCAAAAGCAATATAATAAAAAATTATATTGATAGATTCGTTATGTTTCATCTTTATAGAGAAGAATTTCAATAGAGACCATTCAACAGATTGAAATCTGTAAATTGTTTCAGGTTCTTTTGGAGGGAGTCCCAGTTGTGGCGACTAAAAGGAAACCAAATCTAAATTAAGACAAGTGGAATTCTTAAATCCACATGTGTCTCATAGTCAATAAATTCGTTTCCGTACTCTAAATTCTAATAATAACTTTCAAATACTTGCTCGTCATTCACTCTGTCGTAACCAAGAAATATAAATCGGTGCACACCAAGAAAGTTGTCAAGAAAATGGCCCGAGAAACCCTGGGAAATTTCTGCGAAAACGCCTCGCTCTTGTGCGCTGAACGTAAGCAATTAAGTGATTATTTGTATTTAAAAATCATTCAGATTAGCGGGAGCCTGCTGTGTATAGGAGATCCTTTTACCAGAGATTGTCTTTCTTTGGTTAGTCCATAGCTAAAGCAAACTGTGTAATTTTTCCTCACATTAATTGTTGTCTGCTGGCTGCGTCGTGGCTGATCGGAGTGACTTTCATTCTGTTCTTCTTGGGTTGTTTCATGCGGACAGAGTTCTCAACGGAAAGCTACAATTACATCAACACCCTCTTGGACTTGATAAAATCACGAATTCCACCCGTAATAATCCTGGAAACATACGAACACCTTCAAGTTTTGGTGAATAACCTTCTGTATGTTAAGTTCCCATGCTCTTCTGACGTCAATGTTGCGTATCTACAGGCAGCCCAGGACTCAGTGCTTAAGGAATGGCTAGGCGCACTAGGGCTGTGCGAATAGTACTTTTTAAGGTATTCGTCGAATACCAAATAGCAATGTTTTTGGGAGCCATCTCTCGGCTCGGAATAGGAAAATGACCAAATAATTTGACCAAATAGTGTGAAGTCCAAAAATTCGACCAAATTTAAATTTCTATAAAACTATTCTACCAAATTTCAAATTTATAAATGATGGGACACTGAAAGGTACTATTTAAAACCTGAAAACTTATTTTTGAACGAACCAATGTTTCATTTTAATCTAAATTAGGTTAGCTGTCAATATATCCCTACTCGCTTTGCAGTGCATGAGCTCTTCCATGATGATACCATACTTTTTTATAGCCCTATACTGTAGTGATATGTTACTTACAAGGAATTTCGACAAGTTCATTTACCCATTACCTCTTTAAACCTCTCGTGGATTATTCTTGTCTATGAACTTCTAGACTGGAGTGGCTGATTCCAGCTATAGCCTCATAGATCACGCGACTCGGTGAAAGCAGGCAATATTTAACAATAGCCACGTCGGTATTTTCAGGCTGTGTCTGCCGAGTCGCGTCATCTCTGAGGCCATGATCCAGCGGAAACGCTATCACAGCGCCCTCAAGTTCACAAAATCAACTGAAAAATTCAAAAACTTGTTGCGAATACCAAATAATTTGGTCAATGGACAGATAAAAACATGCATTTTCTCGTGGTTTTATCCGCTATAGAATAGTCGGTTTTTCGAAGCTCATTATTTGGTATTCTAGAATTTTGAAAACCATTATTCGATTCGTCGGTGCGAATAGTAAACCTCAATTTTGACCAAATTATTTGGTCCGACCAAATAGTAACGAATAGTCTGCACGGCCCTAAGGCGCACTCGATAGGAAGAAAGTTGACCGGGATTTGTGGGATACTATGAGGACCAATTATTTCATTCCCATTGTTTCCGGCAAGAAAGCGACGATTACAAAGGTCGAATTTCTAAATTTTTTCTTAAAAATATTAGTAAAAAGCTTAAAAACCCAGTAGTAAAGATTTCATCATAAGCAAAGGAGGACTTTACTTTTCGCAACAAGAAGTTGGCTTCGACTATCTACTCAACATGTTCAACACCTCTTGGGTGAGAAGCAGTCCTCACTAGCACGAGTCCGCCCAACTGAGTTGGGTGAGAATGACTGTAAAATGATTGGCGCATTTTATTGACTGTTCTATTGATGCATGGCACTCTTATTCGTAACGCAAGTTTTCAACTATATGGGGTTTAAGAACAAATACAGGATTGAAAGCCTCAAATGCATGAAACCGTTGAAAAGTGTGCCTGATTTGGCTCTGAGCATCGTCAACGTTCCGTTCTATTTTCTCCTCATGTTGTTGTCAGGAACAGTAGCTGCTGTCATAACTGAAATAATCTTCTACTAATTAACTTAAAAGATGAAGTTTAAATACGTCACGACACCAAATTGAATTTATCGATAATACACAAAAACTTTCTATTTACTTCGAAATGTATAGTTCACGAATGAAATCACTACGTGTTGGGATCTACTCGTGAACTTAACAGGGGTAATTAGGCACTTATGGCACGAAAGCGATTAAATCATTACTAACTCTCTTGTGAATTTAAATAAAATTAATAAAACTTGGTTTTAGTTATATCAAGAAACTTGCCAATAGAATAATTGTCGTCATTGATTAAACAAGTAATTAAAAACTACAGTTGTAGTTTCCGTTTGAGACTTGAAAGTATAGCGAAAATTGGCAACACCAAATAAAAAATTTTGGAATTCTGAAATGTTATCGTTGATATAAAAATCATCAATTAAGATAGCTGCATTAGAAGTTAAATTACGATTAGAGGTTTCAATAAGTTGAACCAGTTCGGAACCACTCGTCACGAGCCGAGCGAGTTGCCGGATCAATCCGAACCAAAAGCAACGAAACGTGTTTCAGTTCGCGCTACGTAAACCTAAGATCAGCTCATGAGCCGGTTCATAAAAATTCGGCAAAGTGATTCTGTTCACAAGCTGGGCTGCTTCTTATTCAGACGAGCCGCGTGTCGGAAACTTTTCTTTGAGCTGAAACAATCTCGTATTGGCAAACACAATTAGCACGTAGGCCTATTGCTTTCGGGCTGTTTCAGATCGAGTTGTTTTTTTCGAGCGAGACCCCCGAGCGCTCGATTAAAAAACTTTGCGTCAATTATAGACAAAATACGCTGGTGGGGTCCTACCACTACGATTAATCGTTAACTACAATGACGTGTTATATTTTGCACCCCTGCATTGCAACAAAGTACTTTTTTTAAGCTCATTGGACTCTGTCACCTAGACTAGAGTGGGATATAGACCGAGTGGGGAAAGGTGAAGCCCCGCCCATTGACATGCGCGGTAACCACTGGATTTTTTACTTCCAACAGCAACACATAGATGGCGGGAAAATCTACACTTTGGCACGAAACTTAAATTGCTTCGTTTTACAACATTGGTGTTGATATAGATAATGTTAATTCAAATCTTAATAAAAAAAGGTGAATATTTGTGTTAAAATATAGATTTTAAAACATATTTCCCACCATGTTTTAAACACAACATACACATTGTTTATTGCTAAGCAATAAAGGATTTACATGTAATATTATTAATCCCGACGTTAGGAAACATGGTTAAAATTATTTGTTGACCGATCGATGATGCCTTAATTGGAAAATACCTGCACTTGCTTCTTTGCTTCTTGTTTTTTCGATGAAAGACTAATAGTTTTCTTATAGCTATTTTGATTGAAGGATCATTTTTCTCTGAATTTTTGCAGTTAATTCCAGGATGAAGAGTGTAGTTTTGTAAAGTACGGTGCTTAAAGTCAATTTAGCTACCATAAACTAATAATGACGATACGAAACAGACTGAATGTATGTTAAACTTGTTTTGTTATTGTCTTAACTTTGCATTAATATAGCCGAAGCAAAACAAGTTTAACATACATTCATTCTATTTCATAATCGTAATTATTTACATTTTTGGCCAATTCAGGTAACTTCAAGCGCCGTACTTTATAAAGACTTTTCTCCTCATCCCGGAATTAACCTCAATAAAACACAAAAACAACCCTGATAACAAACAAGCAAGATATATTTTACTAAATCTAAACTGATTATACATTTCCGCTGTTCATTCTTTTAAAAGCTTTTCAGTAACCTTTAATAAGTTGAAGTCGAATTATTTTATGTACATCAGATACGTTGTTCGAAAAAAGATCAAAAACGCTAGTTAAGGAATTCATTTGCATCCTAATTGTAATACTGCGATTGTAAAATGTATTTTGGGCTGCGCTAATGTTTAGGAACAGAAAAATTAAGAGAATTTAATAGAGTCGAGGGCTGGATAATGTTATGAACTAACTTGTGAATAAAAGTAACATGATTCAGTCGTTAATTTTGAGGAGATCAAAGATTGCCAATAATAGTCCATATTTATATGTATAGCTTTAGGTAAAAAGTATTTATGCCTGAACTCTATAAAATTAAGCTGTACTGCTTTTACTTTTTTTTAGGAGAAATTGGCTACAGCTACCCCAGGCAACCCAACCAAACAGCAACATGGAACGAACTAGGCTTAACTATAAGATGCGGAAATGAGGCAGAGATTTCAACTGACGACAAAACTTAAACGAAACCTCTAAGGAACAACGACTATAGCTAATAGTCTTGGTGACGTGCCTACAAAAATGTAACTTAGCGTCGAATATAGTACCCAAATCTTTAGTCGGTGAGTCAAACTCGGTTCGAACGGAGATTCTGAGTTCGAGCTACATTCGGCCAAATTAGATTGAGCTGAGTCCAAATTCAGCTAGGTTGCTTCGTAAAACGAGGTGAAATCGAGCTGTGCTGAATCGGAAACTTAGCTTATGAGGCAAACATGATATTAAACCAGAATCGAACCAAGTTCGATGTTATTGGCGCTCATCGGATTTAACCGTTATCGCGCGGCACTCGCCTAATGGCTAGCGGTAAATAAGCCGAGCTACCCAAGTCAAGCTAAACACTTGGACCATCTCGCTTATTGACACCTCTAATTACGATTAAAATCTTTTCATATGAGCTTAAGGCGTAAGATATATTGTAATTTCCAAGAAACGATTTCAGTAAAACCTGACCTATAATATTTCGTCTTAATATGAATAAATTTAAAAGGCAAGTTTCATTTAAACTTCACTTTATAAATTGAATTTATTAAAGTAGATTATATTCTTCTTATAAAATAAGTGGCTTTTCGATTAAACTTGGTTAACTTTTCACCAAGATACAATTTTTTGGAAAAAAACAGGTTCACCCAAAAATCAATTGTATTAAGCGAATTGATCTTCCCTTCTAAGGAATAATTACGTAAGAGGTTGGCTCACGCGCCAGCTCTCGCGTGTCGCGCGCTTCAATTTAAAGTTTCCAACTAGGCTTAGTAATAACATCACGCCTAAAGGTACGTTCACAAACGAGCGAGAATATGAAGATTACGCGTGAAGCTTAGGCTGAAGTTAGAAACCTATTCTCGCGGGCTGATTTTGAATTCAGCTTCCGCTTTCAACATCATCGTGATCTTCTCGCTCGGGCGTTCACATAAACGGCGAGAAAAATTAAAATCCCGCGTTTCGCGCATGCGCATCTTGACGGATCGACAAAGATGGCGATTGTAAAGAATAGACGTGTGGTTCTTTTGCTGTTGAAAAAAAAATCCTACTGAGAAAGAAACAAGAGCTCGAAAAAAATGTAAAACGAAAGAGAAGACAAGATCGCCGATGGTGGGTGCATCCGATTTGGCAAAATAGGAAAATTGAAGGATATTTTCATACTCTGGTACGTAAAAGCCAAGGCTTAACAAGAACACAAGCTATGTAAATCCTGTTTTTAAGTTTGAAAAAATGTATGACCTATTCATAGCTAAATACTATGAGGATTTGTGACCATTCTTATTTCCACAACTTTCTGAGAATGACGCCGGACGTTTTTGATAAGTTGGTTGGAATGCTAGCAAGTTCCCTTAAAAAGTACCCTCGTTCTAGAGAACCGCTTTCACCAGCTCATCGTTTAGCTATTACATTAAGGTAATCTTTTCAATTCAAAGAATATATATTTTTAAGATTTGATATCTAATTTCGCGTTTCCTAGGTTTTTAGCCACTGGTGATAGCTTTATGAGCACTGCCTATGGCTTTAGAATTGGCAAATCGACATCTCACTATGTCATTAAAGAGACTTGCGACGCTTTGTGGAAAGTTTTACAACCACTGTATCTTCCGGTATGGTTTGGTTTATACTTTAAACTCGATAACCAATACTGAATGGTGTTTCTCTTAAGACCCCAACTAGGGCAATATGGATGGAAGCGGCCACGCAATTTGGACGACAATGGCAATACCCCAATTGTTGTGGGGCTGTAGACGGCAAGCATGTCGCAATTAAACAGCCCGCAAAAACGGGGTCAATGTACTATAATTACAAAGTATGGATCTTCTTTTCTAAATAATTTTACATTTAAAATTTTTTAATAACTGCTATAAATATTATTGTTGCAAAAGGGTACAAATTCTATTGTCCTCATGGCTGTAGTTGACGCAGCATACAAATTCTTGGCGGTAGATGTAGGAGCCTACGGATCAAGCTCAGACGGCGGCATATTTAAGTCGTCAGAAATCGGCCAAGCCCTGGAAAAAGGAACATTAGGCATTCCAGGACCTTCTACCTTACCAAGAAGTGACATTCGAGCCCCCCATGTATTATTGGGTGATGAAGCGTTCCAGCTTAGGACTGATTTTCTCCGACCATATCCAGGAAGGAATTTAGACTCGAAGAAAAGAGTGTTTAACTATAGGTTAAGCAGAGCCAGGCGTTGCAGTGAAAATGCTTTTAATTTATTAGGTGCCAGATGGCAGGTTTACCATCGAACCATGACCTTAAATCCAGACAACTTTGATAGAGTTGTGAAAGCAACTGTTGTGCTTCACAACTTTTTGATGGCTATCGAGCCAGGCCAAAATAAAAAACAGGGTATATTGCCCACCAGGGTACGCTGATTTTGTTGATAAAAATGGGAAATTTTGTTATGGCTCATGGAATGATGAACCTGAGAATTGTTTTACCGATATTGCCTGCTCAACAGCGCAAAATTCTAGCCAAGAAGCGACACGAACACGTCAGAAATATACCGATTATTTTTGGAGTGAGGAGGGAGAAGCCCCCTGGCAATGGGAGATGCCTGGGGTTACTAATCCACGAAGTGATAATTAAAAAACAATAATAATAAATTTGTTTTCAATCATTTTATTTGAGATATAAAAGTATCATTTTACAAAATAAATAATTTAGCCATACTGTGCAAATTTAGTTTTCAGAACTATCTGCTTCAGTTTTTTCAATATATTCATAAACTGTTTAAGCAGTTTGAACTCGCACTTGTTTTTATATTTAGGGCCAACACGGCGCATCAAAATTGGCAGATATTTTCCTAGTTTTTCTTCGTCGTCATCTTGAATAGTTGCTTGCTTCAACAATCTAGAATTTATTTCAATCCAATCAATCGAGGTCCCAAAGTTTTAAAAATATTAATTCCTAAATTAGTAAAGTTAGTCCAAACACACTCATCAACAACTGTTATTTCCGTGTCCAGTGTTGTTGTTTGTGGGGTACTCTCCCTTATTTTGCGTTTTTTTGACGTTGTGGTTTGTTTTTCTACATATTTTGAGGGTCCGGGTGTAGCTGTCTCTTGCACCGAATTGATGAAACCTTGCCCAAGGTTTGATAGAATCTTTATCAACCAAAAATACAATCATTATGGGAAACGAAATGGGATTAAGGGATGAATACCTGGAATGCAGCTGCATCATTAGCTTCCTCATTTAATTTTGAGACGTCCTCTGGCTCTACATTAGATGTGGTGCTAAAGAAGTTCAAAAGTAATGTAACTCTAAACAAGCTTCGTTATTATCTGCAATTACTCTCTCTTGGCAACTGTGTCCTTCAAAAAAAGCATTTGCTTGAAGTAGGGCCATTTGACTAAAGAAATATCTCCTTCCTCTAAATATTCCTGGCCTGATTTCTTTACAGAAATTGCGTGAAAGTTTACTCTAAATTGGTCCTTCAAGTATTTCCAAGTTGTTTTTGCCTCTTTCTCTACAGTAAAAAATTCCAATTCTTTAAATAAAATTTGACATTTCAAGTGTATTATTCTGTGATTCTTACTCTGCATGCCAGTTTCCATGCTAACCTTCTCCCACGCGGCTTCTATAGTATCTCTTTCCCTGTGGGAGGGAAGGAATCTATCCCATAAAACGTTATTGTTTCTGACAGATTCAATTAATGCTTCTTTTTTCTCTACTTCTTTTTGTCTTTCTTCCGCTTTTAATTGTTTCGCTTTTTCCTTCATGGATTTCATAACGGAACGGATATTAAATATAACCAGAGGTTTAATTATAGGCTTCTGATATAACTAAACTAATTGCACCATATCTTTATTAGAGAAGGTTAGAAATTTAGGGTCTCTGTCAGTTATGGCGCCACTTTTTTAGTTTCGTGGTTCCTATTGGATAATAATTGTCACGTGTTGTTTTGCGATAAAAAAAGCGGCGAGAAAATCAAACACTTTTTGATCGTGTTTGACCCGAGCTGACTGCGACAATCAGCTCCATCTATCCGCAAAAAGCGCGTAAAAGTAATCTTCTCGCAAATATGTGAACGAGGGCGCGAGAATCAGTTTCAAAAATCAGCTTCATGCGTGCGCGATCCACCTCGACTTTATGGATTTCTCGCTCGTTTGAGACCGCACCTTTAGATTAAGCTTAAGCCCAAGTCCTAGTACTTGTACACTTTTAACCCTCTACGTTACAGAAAACAGACATGAACTTACTGTAGCGCCTAATTGTGAAGATATTGATTTTTAGAGGGACAAAATTTCTTTTAAGTATATCTAACGTTTTATAGGTAAATTTTCGAAATTATTTAAGTATTATTAATGTATGTATGTATTTTACTAAGTAATATACATGTTAAAAACTTAACGATTTCAATAAAACTGGTCATTTAATGAAAAAGCTATAGACCGCTTTGTTTCTTCTTCACTATTGAATCATGGAACTAACTAACACTAGGGACGGTCCGCACCGATACAACTTATATTAGTTATGGAATTCTCTACCCATGGATATAAAAAATTCACCAACATATACAAATTTTAAATTAGAACTAGACAAGTACTTCAATTAGAAGTACAATTATAATCCCATAATTTTATCCTATGTAATTATCTAAATTTAATCTGGGAGCACGGCAGTGCTCCCAGCCAAGTCCAGCACTGACATCCTTTTCTCGAAGCAACTCGTGGCACTTTTAAGACCACTTTAACTTCGTGATGGGTACAGGTAAAAGTCTGCAATTTTGCTTGCCGCGAGAACTGTCAATCCTAGCTATAGTTTCCAAATTTCAAGTTCCTACCCTATATACTTTTCGAAATATCGCAGGTGAAATTTACCTTATTTTGTCACTCACTCACTCACCGATCATCAAAATTCTAAGGTACTTCTAGGGGAGATGGAAACTTAAAATTCATGATTTAGTTTTCATTTATTTTATAAAGCACATAAAAATTAAAACATCCCGAAATTTTTATAAAATTGTTCTTTAGTTTTTTATTTTAAAACTAGATGGCGCTGCCGTCTTTTCAACAGAAATAGTGTGTGTTCTTGATGAAAGAACGTAATGGTCCAAAGTTAACCGAAAGTTAATTATATATTAAAGCTAATGGGAGTAGTAGTTTAAAAGAAATGTGTCGTAACTGATGCTACATTCTTATATTAGGATATCGCGTACAATCTTTATAACATATTCTCTGCGGGTCGAATGGGGTAATTCAGCGTAAATATGGACAAACGTTAGCGATTATATTGGCAAACGAAGTACCACGAGAGGCTCTTGTTTTAATATAACTACCGAAGTATAACGAGAGGGTCTACAAAAAGAAGTGAGATCCTATGAAAAACATTAACATGTACAAAAATGGGCCAAGCCTCGCCTCGTGCCCTTTCCGCCGTAAAACGTTCTGAGATCCCATGTAGAGCCAAGTCTGCCTTTTGTTCTCATTCAATAGCCAATTGAACAATTATGTTATAAATTAAGTCCTTTTCCTAATTAAAAACCAATATTCTTTGACTCTATCATTATTATACATCTTTGTTCCTATCAAAAATATCGTGACTTGGCAAGCGCGTATAAACTTGTAAATAGGGTAATGCATAACTCACCATCCATATAATTTGTACATAGGGTTGTGCATGACTCATCTTATAAACTTGTACATATCCCCTCGACCATAAACGATTTAGTGAACATCCCTTCGATTATTTTAAAATCGGCGACGATTTAGTGAATATCCCCTCGACTTCCTTTTAATATTACTTATCTGCGATTGCCAAGTCACGATATTTTTAATAGGAACAAAGATGTATAATAATGATAGAGTCAAAGAATATTGGTTTTTAATTAGGAAAAGGACTTAATTTATAACATAATTGTTCAATTGGGGATTGAATGAGAACGAAAGGCAGACTTGGCTCTACATGGGATTTCAGAACGTTTTACGGCGGAAAGGGCACGAGGCGAGGCTTTGCCCATTTTTGTACATGTTAATGTTTTTCATAGGATACTTTATATCTAAGTTACTTTAATCATATAACATTGGGACCGTCCATAAACTACGTCACGCAAAAAATGCCATTTTCTGACCCCCCGTCCCCCCTGATCACACTTGGTCACGTTTTCTAAGACCCCTCCCCTGAAAACCACGTCACATTTCTTTGACCCCCCCCCAACGGACTATTATTTGTCTTAATTTACCAATTTAATTTGATTAATTTAAAAAGAGATTCTTTCCTCTTTTCCACTTAGCACACTTCATAGTTTTCGACATTGTCACTTGAAAACCTAGGCTAATCGAGCTTGCGATTCAGATTTTAAAAATGTGCGAAAGAAACGAAACCATTTAAATCGGATGGAGGATCCGATTCATTCTCGCTAATGCTAGTGGCGAATTAACAGTGACATTTGAGAGTTTAAGCTGACACTACATTTAGCAGTCCTTATGCGTACGTGTAGCTAGTTCTGCAGAGAACGGGTCTCTTTATTTTAAATGCGCTGTTTAAATTGGCTACACGTACGTGTAAGTAGGTGATCATTGCATACAATTTCTACTATTTAGGCGATGATGGAATAAAAATTTGCGTTAAATTATTGTAGAGGTCGTTCTCAACTTCTCACGGTGGACTTTGAAACGTTGCGTTTTTTTCTTCCATTACAAAAGGGTCAATCGACCTCTTACTGACTTCGTAATAAAATTAAATTGAAATGTGACGTCACACATCGAAGGACCCCTCCCCCCCTCGTCACGGACCGTCACAAACTTAGAAACCCCCTCCCCCCCATAAGAGTGTGACGTAGTTTATGGACGGTCCCATTAACCGTCCAACAAAGGTAAAAATTGAGGTTATGAGTTATGGGTTTCGATAATTTTACCGGAGTCGAAAATGGTGTGTAGATTATGAGACAGTTATTTTAACCTTAGCGTGAAAGATTAAATAAAGAAGAATGCGCCGAAATAGAATTTCACTCGACACAGAACAGGGTTGTTGATTTTTTTGATTAATTAATTTATTTGATTTTTTTTTTGATTTTTATTCAACTACTGGATAGTAAATTACCAACATGAAAACTTTTGAGTCAAAATCAACCAAAAGGAAAATAATCATGACATTTAAGCAGCTATTGGATATTGTTACTATTCAAATGCTTGTATAAAAAGACTAGCTTGACCGCTATTTTATTTCCTAGCCTTTTCAGCAAGACAAACTGGAGTTCTGGGAAAAACTTGAACTGAAATATACCAAAACCACGATTGTTTTTAATTTTAGGTCTTTTCTAGTTAAGTTTCTTCTCGAGTTTCTTAAACTACTTCTTGGAATCTTATAAAACATTTTTAAAAATAAAAATATATTCTTGATTTTAATCAAATGATTTTTTTTATAAAAATCGCTTGATTTAAATCAGTGATTTAAATCAAACAACCCTGACACAGAATACCGTTAAAGGCGAATTTTCTTTGAGGAGAGGTAAGAAAACTAAGTACTAGCCTTATTATTTTATGTTTCTAGTACGTTTATTGTCAACGGGTTAGTAAATTTGCATGAGTAAACGTGGTTGCGTGTCAAGAAAGTTTAGGCTAAGGTTTAAAATATTTTCTAAAGTACTGCGACAACAATAACAGAAATTATCGTCATTCCGCCCTTGAGGTGTACATGTGTAAGTCATAATTCAGGGTCGAAAAAGTATCGATTATTTCCCAAGTTACTCATGTCGTTCATTATCAAGTAGAACGTTTTTGACTCGAGTGTACAACTCAGGATGGGCTTCTTTGGCAGTGTATTAGAAGCCTTTTTTTGAGACGTCGATGGTACAATATTTCACACGCCAATACCATACCGGCTATGAAGTAAAGATACAACGTGATAATAAACAATGTTGATAGTTGTTCGAGTTTAAATGGCGTCGCCTCCTCGTAATTTGTCACTTTTTCACATTTTCGTAGTTGAATAGTTTCTTATTGATGTTACGCACGATGATGGCTTGCTCGTGATTCGTGAAGTCTGAGTATGCTAGATAAAAAAATACAGTTTGAAAATTAGTACAAAAATAGAAGCTCCTCGAAGTACAAAGACGTAAAGCTATGTTTAACTTAGGTTAACTTATTGGAATTTCTTCCGATATTTAAAAACAACAAACAAAAAAACCTTCGAGAAGTTTTGTTTTGACAAAGGGTCTGACGTCAACTACTTAGACTATCTCTTCTAGCATATGGAGCGATTATATCTGTTCTCGCTTGTTCAGAGCCTTTCAAACACACTTAAGTTTCTATGAACTTCCTTGAGTTCGACCAAAAGTCTATAAAACCCCATAGCGTCCGAGATTTCATAAAAACAGTTGTTTGGGAAACAGCAGACTTTAACTCGAGTTTAGAACAATTCTTAGCCCTACAGTTTGCCTTACCTATTAAATACAGATAGATCATCATACACTAACCTAACATAACCTTACCTGACCTAATATTGTTGAGGTTAAAATAAAAAAAACTAACCAAACCTAATACTATTGGGGTTCAATTAACAAAACCTACACCATCATAAACGACTTTGTTTGTACTGCTCTTTAGGGACCTGCTATTTGTAACGGTACGCCTTGTTTACGAGAACCGCTATTTAGGGTTCCGTGGTTATGAGGAGCGCTATTATGGGATCATCTCCTACGGGAATTGTTTATATGAGAGCTTCCTGGCAATTTCAAAGACAAAAGATAAATGCTGTCTCAATGCCAAAAAGAGTATGATTGAATGTTCTTCGGGTGTCATTAATTCCTGAATCAAATAGTAATTATGTTGCTTAATACCTGGAATTTCACGTTTCCACAGTCGTTAATTCGGCTGTATAATTCTTTAGGAAAATCTCTTTGTACGAGGAAAATCAGCAACATGGAAAAATAGGATTCCTTTGAGAAATTGAATTTTCTATTTCCAGTAAAACTTCCGCATAAAGGCGACATGATCGTTTTAAAAATAGTCTTAGAGTATAAAACTGCAGATTCTCCGGACCAAACTTCACCGTATAATTCACGATCTGATAGCTCTTAAAGAGGAAGATAAAGTACACGCTAACTTGCGCTGTAATAAATGTCAAGAATTCGGGCATATTGGACGGAATTGAGACAAAGAAAAACCTATGCCGCATTATAAGAAACAAGAAGCTGCGTGCGCCATAAATACTGAAACAAGTAAGAAACGAGCATGTCAAGCTCGATTTGAAGCGTTAGCTGTGACAAGGCAATTGAACGCGTGCAAAGAAATGTTATGGGTTATTGACAGCGGCGCCACTGACCATATGACGTCATGCATGGACAAGTTTATCACTTTCCAAGATGAAGAATCTCTTGTTTACTTAGCAGGTGGAGGACAACTTATTTCAATGGGTAAAGGAGATGTGGAAATTACGCTGTCGGAAGAATGTGGAGGATATACTCTCAAGCTAACTAACTCCATTTACGTACCCGAATTAAGGGGAAATTTATTGTCTGCTAGTCAAATAACTGAAAAGGGAATCGAAATCACATTGCAGAATGAAAACCTACTTATTAAGAAACAAGGAAAGATCATAGCTGAAGGTAAAAGGAAAGGAAAACTGTATTATTTACAAGAAGTACCGAATACAGAGCGAAAAATAGAGAAATCAGTAAACAAAGCGATGTCAAATAGTAAAGAATTATGGCATCAAAGACTCGGACATTTACATTTCGCTGCAGTAGAACAGTTGGCCAGAGCAGATACAATAAGCATAGAAGTGCACGAATCAAATAGAAATGACAAGAAATGCGACGTTTGCTTAGAAGGAAAGTTGAGAAGCAAACCGTTTCCAAATAAGAGTATTTCAAGGGAAGACTATCCTCTGAGACTGATTCACACAGATGTTGTTGGCCCAATTAGCCCCATTGTCAAAAGGAGGGAATAAAGACTTTGTGACATTTATTGATGATTATTCAAGGTATACTGAAGTGTATATGATGAAACGCAAAAACGAAGTGGAATAGAAATTCGATATATTTCGAAGAAAAGTAGAGAATTACCAGGACAGAAGAATCGTCATGTTACGGAGTGATAACGGGGGCGAGTACATGAGTAACTCATTCAAAGCGGAATTATCAAGACTGGGAATAGACAGACAATTAACAAATCCTGGAACCCCTCAACAAAACGGAATTGCCGAACGGGCAAATCAAACCCTACTGGATTCAGCAAGATGTCTTCTTTTGCAGTCGGGTTTGCCAACACATTTTTGGGCTGATGCATTGACAGTTGCTGCATACATACGCAATCGATGCCCGACCGAGGCAAACAAAGGGAAAACGCCTTTGGGATTGTGGAAAGGAAAGGCTATAAACAGTAGCAATCTCAGAATATTCGGATGCCGAGCATGGGCAGTAAATAACAAAAGAGCTTCCAAACCAGGGTTGGCACGCTGGTATCCAGTCCGGTTTTATCCACCTGGATTAAACCGGTTTAAACCACGATGAAAAATCCAGTGGATTTTTCAAAAATATAATATTAGAGTACAGCGCAGGCACCATAAAGTGAGATGGAAGGAAAGGTTTGACCCACATGTCTTTACCTCTTTATTTCATCGAAATGGTCGATTCCCATACATTGTGGGTTAGTTTGACACGCCCTCCTCCCACTGTCCCACCCGAAACTCGTGAGACTGAGTTGAATTTTTCGCAACGCTAAATTGTTGGGTCGGACCGCGCATTTAGAAAAATCTTTATCAGACCCTGTCCTATTGAAGATCGCAAAAAAGCCTACCCGGGCTCGACCCTGCCCTATTGAAGATCAAATAAAAGCCTACCCGGGCCCAACCCTGCCCTACTGCAGATAATAAAAATGTCTACCCGTGTAGACGATATGATAACCCTAGCCGACCCGACCAGCAAAACATTTTAAGTAATTTTCTCACCCAACCCGATTAGGGTCGGGTTAAATTGAAAAATCCCGATTTAATCAGGGGCCCTACTCATCTCTAACGGAATTGTCTATAGTTTTATCAACTTTTATGTACCATAAAAATGATTCTCAATTATCAACTTTTATGTACCATAAAAATGATTCTCAATTAGACGGCCTAGCAGAAGTCAACTAGCGCACTAAATGTAAAAAAGAAGTGCTAAAATTAAGCACTAGAGAGTAGTTTAAAAAAAAGCCAGATAAATCCAATAAAATCCGGTTTAAACCAGCAAAAAAACCATACCAGTGGCTTTTTCAAGAAAAATACGGATTTTTCCCAACCCTGTTCCAAACTGTCACCTAAGGGAATCGTTTGCATTATGATTGGATATGATACACACGCAAAAGCGTACAAGCTATGGAACTCTAATACTGATGAAGTGTTCATCAGTAGAGACGTTCAATTTGAAGAAACTATATTCCCAATGAAAATAGAACGTGCTGAAGCCAAACATACTGAACAAAACCCCGAAAACAGTTTTTGGTCTGATTTAGAAGTAACAATCCCGTTTCAAGATGAAGTACCGGATCAAGAAAGGCTACCAGAAAGAGCCGAGGTAGAAAACCAAGAACAGCCACAAGTAAGAGCCGAGGTAGAAAATCAAGGAAACCCACAAGCAAGAGCCGAAGCAGAAGCACCAAATCAAGAACAAATTGATAACGACGAACAGAGACACTTACAACGCGAGACGCGAACACGATCGGGAAGACAGGTAATACCGCCAAAGTGGACTCAAGATTATGTCATGGATGAAGAACATAACTGTAATCACACTGTCAAAGTTGAAAAACGAATCGATCCTACTACAAGTTGGGAAGCCCTAAATTCAATAGACGGCAAAGAGTGGAAATCGGCTATGCTAGAAGAAGCGGGAAATACAATGAAAAATAGCACATTTGAATTTGTCCCTAGACCAAAAGATCGAAAACCAGTCAAGTCAAAATGGATTTTCAAAACAAAGTATAATGAAGACGGACTATTAGCTCGATACCGAGCGAGATTAGTCGCTCTTGGAAATACACAGAAGCCTGGCTTAGATTATGACAAAACGTATGCACCAGTGGTTCAAGCGAAAACTACAAGAATTTTATTTGGAATCACCGCTGAGCGAAACTGGAAAATTAGACATTTCGATTTAACTGCGGCGTATTTCTTTGCTGATCTCGATGAAGAGATATTTATGGAGATTCCGGATCACTTCAAACATTTAACCGTAAGAACTTCGGCACTCTTTCCCGAACTTACTTACAGATGCGGAAATGGAGTCAAGCTGCAGAAAAGCATCTATGGGCTGCATCAGTCGGGACGACAGTGGAATAGACATCTCGACAAATTTTTGAAAAATATGGGATTCAACAGAGGTCAGGCGGACCCGTGTGTTTACTACATTCCTAAACGCGATATTATTGTCACTACCTACGTTGACGACGTTGTTGGATATGGCAACGATGATGAACTTGAATGGCTTTACAGTTCCTTAAACAAGCAGTTGGACGTTAAAGATCTTGGAGAAGCAAAACATATTCTCTCGATGAGAATAAGAAGAACTGAAGATGTTATTATAATGGATCAAGCACTGTATACGGAGGAACTCCTCAAGAAAATGGGACTGGAGAACGCAAAGAGCATGTCAAATCCATTAAGCTTAGAGACAAAATACAGAGTTAGTGAAAAAGGAGAAGAACTAAATGATGAAAAAGCCACTATGTACAGACGAGCAGTTGGAAGTTTACTTTATCTGGCGACGCATACGAGGCCAGATCTAGCGTTTGCCGCGACATACATGAGTCAATTTAGTAAAGAACCCACAGAAGAGCACTGGACAGGTGTGAAGCATGTTTTAAGGTTTAGCTGGAACGAAAGATTACGCTTTATTATTTCGTAAGACAAACAAGCCGATAAACATTTATACGGATGCTGACTGGGGTTCGGACGTTGTGCACTGGTTATTCGATTACCCTAGGCGGAGTGGTAGTAAGCTGGGCCAGTCGCAAACAAAAATGCACTGCCTTGAGCACCGTCGAAGCGGAATTCGTTGCGTTAAGCGAATGTGCCAAGGAATGCATATGGATAAGAAATCTGTTAAATGAACTAGGACAAAACGATTTACTTCAAAATGTTATGGAGGTAAATCTTGATAACCAAGGCACCATGAAACTAGCGGAAAATCCAACGACCTCGGATAGATCTAAACATATCTATTTGAAGCTATTCTACATTCGCGATCTCGTAGAAAACCAAGATATCAAATTGAAGTATGTGCCAACAGAAAGAAATCTAGCGGACCAGATGACGAAGATTTTGCCTAGCCCAGGAGCAAACGAACATTTACAATGCATGGGGATCGTTGATCCAGGAGGGGTGTTAGGCATTATGCATCGTGTCAAAACTTCGCGGGTTTAAGGTTCCTAACTACTATGTAGCGCCATCTCTACAAACTATTACATGTACAACTTTTTTTGTTAGTCACTTGACTTGTCCTCTTTGTGTATTAAAAACAACTCTCTTTATATGGTTAAGAAACGTATTATTATTATTCGACCTATCCTAAAATAATTAATAACACCAGCATCCTACACGCTCTTACAAATAATCTTGCACCACGGAAAAATACCTTATATCCACAGTTTTTATTTCGCGGGGCTACTCAACAACCGGGGGAAACTGTGAACCAGTTCTACGTTCGCTTACGGACTCTAGTTACGGCATGCAAGTCTGAGGACTCTACGGATATTGAAACAGTTTTGGTCATGGATCAATTCGTTCTCGGCAGCAGGGATAAGCTTACAAGGGCAGAGCTCTTTCGATCAGCCGATCCGCCATCGCTACCTGAGGCCTTAAATTAATTTCGGATCAGTGAGAGTACCCAAGCAGAGCTCAAACATGTTGAGGCTGAGACCGAGTCTTCGGGCCTATCGGACTCGGTTAATTACACCTCACGTCGACCACGAGGCAGAGCAAGAGGTTTTGCCGCATCCAGGTCACGAGGAAGATCCCAGCAATTTGGCCTGGCAGGTCGTAACAGTCAGCGCCAGCAACCACAGGCTATGTGTGGATATTGTGGGAAGCATCACACTAAAGACGGTCACTGCAGCGCGTTTGGACAGAAATGTAATTGGTGTCAACGTCTACATCACTTCTCATCAGTTTGTAAGCAAAGACAACGGCAGCAACAGGAGCAGTCCCAAGGCGTTTACTTTATCGACGACGGCCTGCTACCGTCGGCGCGGGCCAATATCCATCAAAACAACAACTATGCACAAGGGACTATTCCGTTTGGGCACCAGCAAGCGGTTACATCTCCAACGCAACCGCCAAGCCAAGAGCAGGATTATTGGTCTGAAGAATGTTTCCAAATTGAAGAAGTATCACTTACTCCAGGGAGTATACACCGGGAAGACATTCATTCAGTCCAAGAAGGCGGTGCCCAAAGGAAATACTTCCGTACCCTGCAGATTCACTCAATAAATGGACCGGCACAAACGCTCCGATGCCAGCTAGATACAGGAGCGACCTGTAATGTTATGAATCTAAGAGATTTTGAAAAGTTGCAACATTCAATCTCAAGCCTAAAACCCTTGCCACAGCAAGCACTATCTTTGTATGATAACTCGGTGTTGCGACTTGTGCGTGAAGCAACTCTAACGGGTTCCGTTGGTCCCAAGAGGCAGCAATTAAGCTTCAAGATTGTACGGGGACCTTACAAATGCCCACTACTGTCGGCTAGAGAATGTGTGGACTAATCACGATTCACCCAGTTTGTCACATAGAAGAAGTTCAATCGGCTGTGGATGTCACAAGGCGAGAGAGACTGCTCAAAAAAGCTTGGATGGCTATACCGATGTTTTTCAGGGTCTGGTGAATTCCCGGGAGAATATTCCATAGCAATAGATAAATCAGTTACCCCAGTCCAGCACGCACAACGCCGCGTTCCAGTCGCGCTGTTAGAGCCACTTAAAGAAAAATTAGATGAACAAGAAGCCCGAGGAATTATAACGGTGGCCCAGCCTACGGAGTGGATTAGCAGTCTCTTCATAGTACATAAAGCTCAGAAGTTACCAAATCAAGATAACAAGTCCACCATTCGGGTGTGCATTGATCCCAGGGACCTAAACAAGGCCATCAAGCGGCCGAAATTCCCGATGCCAGTACTAGACAATATATTACCCAAGCTGGCTGATGCAAAAATATTTTCGGTGTTAGATGCTAAAGACGGGTTTTATCAAATTCGGTTGGCAGCAGAGAGTTCATATCAAACAACGTACTGGACGCCATTTGGTCGATACCGGTACTTGAGAATGCCATTCGGGATTTCATCGGCGCCGGAGGAGTTCCAGAGACAAATGTTAGAACTCTTAGAAGGGTTGCAAGGAATATACGACGTACACTTTCGAAGAAGCCGTCGCCAATCATAAAAGAAACTTAGAAGCACTGCTACGGCGAGCCAGAGAACGGAATTTAAAGCTAAACAAGGGCAAAGTGCGATTGGCACTCACAGAGGTCACCTATATGGGACACCGAATAACCGATAAGGGGATTAAACCGGATCCGACAAAGATTCAGGCCATAACAGAAACGGCGGCACCGGAAGATAAGAAGGCGTTACAACGGTTTCTGGGGTGTATCAATTACGTTAGCTAATTTCTGCCGGCAATGTCGTCCGTTAGCGAGCCGTTAAGACAGCTGTTGGAGAAAGATGTCGTTTTTACTAGGGGTGTGCGAATAGCACTTTTTGTGTACCGATCCGGTTATAGAATACTAAAAAAATTCCTTATCAAATACCGAATCGAATAGTTTATTCCAAATCGAATACCGAATAGTTGGGCCTTGGTAAATTTTTTACTAACCGATTAATCGCGAATAGTTAAGCCTAGTATTCGCGAATAGTTAACCCTAATACTCGCGAATACTAGGCTTAGCTATTCGCGATTAACCAGGTGGCAATCCCAATATTCGCGAATAGTTACTACAAAGTAAGTAGAAAAACATTTAGAAGCTCTTAAATTTCAAAATACCTCTCCTCATTGGTGGTCAAGTGTGTCTTAAAATTTTCCTAGGCACTTGCTGGTAGTTTTTGATGGAGGACAAATAAAATCGAGATGATACTTTTAAAACAAGGTGGGTCTCTCTTGTGCCAAGGACCTAAATTTATGGTAGCCGAACTTTAACCGAATAGTCAGTTCGGTATTCGATATTCGTATCGAATAGTGAAAATGGGCTTATCGAATACCGAATCGAATAATTCGGTTCGGTATTCGATCGAATTATTCGATTGAAACGGTTAACCGCACACCTCTACTAAAAATGGTTAAAAACGTTCAAATTAATTAGCTTTGTCAAAATAATAAATTTAGTACTTCCAGGCCCTTTCCAAGATTAAACATATCGCTTACACATGGCACTAAAAATCCTGTAATTAAACCAAATTACAGGCCATAAAGCTTGCAACACACCTAAATGGGAAAGTTCAGAAGAGCCCTTGTGTTTCTATCAAGTAAACGTTACTATATAAAAGCAACGCAATTTTAGTTCAAAACTGTATTTATTGGAAATATTACATATTTTGAAAAACAATGAAGAGTAGAAAAATCATGATTAAGAAACTAACTGAAACGGTGGGGGAAAAGTATCACAATATCAGTTACTGTTGGTAAAAAAACCAGGATTTACTTGAGATATAGTTTTAAATTATACTTTGTTGTCAAGGAGGTCCAAGAAGATAAAAGCTTCCTCGCAGCGGTACTCTGCTTTATCGATGACATTCTGAAGCTTCTTGCGAGGTAGACCTTACATTTTAATGTAATAATTTTTTATCAGTATCATTTGGTAACGAACGCAGAACGTTCTCATTATATGTGTTTTTCAACTAATCAGGTTTTATAATCTATTACTCTCTAAAAGGCCTGTTTTGGACAAGGATGGGGATGGGTTTTTTCTTGGAAAATGATTGTAAGTACTGAATTGTGGATTAAATACTGAATTTACAATTTTACATTAGAAATTTATTTTTATTAAAATATTTTTCCTATTTAATATAATATAATAGATTGTAACACACCTCAGGGTAAAATTTCAGGTCATTTGGATCAGTAGATCCGAAGATATCATCAGTTTGGCCTTGGAAAATAATTTTTACACAAAAAAGCTTTAATCTTTCTTAGTATAATAAAACACATTGAAACACACGTCTCACTACAAATTAAGGTCATTTGGATCAATAGGACAAAGGAAGGATCTGGCATAAAACCTACCTCCTCTCATAAAACTTAATGTTAATTTTCGGTTCCTTCGAATTTTCTTCAAAAGTCGCGCTTATACATGTAAATCGAATTCTTTGAACTGGGGGAGTAGATATAAGGAAAAATGGGGAAGGAATACTCTGCGAGTCGGAATGAAGGCTGGTGGTTATCTAAGTCAGATCTAGGCTCTATTTAGCGCCATCATGTCGGCCTAATTTTAATACATATGCCAAAGTAATTTTAAACTGTTTTGCTCCTACATAAAATTTACAATTAAAAAACTAAATTTAATAGATAATTAACAATGAATAATTATTTCTTCCAAATTGTTGCTAAAATAGTAGTGTACGTAGATAACGCTACAATAGGGAAACGCCGGTAGGCTGCGTAGGCATAGGAAAGTGTCTGCAATCTGCAAGGAAGTGAGTTCAAAGATAGTTTGTGCAATTTTTGAAATTTGGTTCATAACTGTTGCGTTTACGAATGGGATGATGATATTGATATTGTTTCTTGGTGTCTAGATAATTGTTTTCCTTCTGGTGAGAGAAACATGTACATTTATTTCTGAACTCATTACTTAATGTGAAGTTGTATTATTAGGTTTTTTAATTATCATGTTAACAATGCTTATTTTGATTACGTTTATAAAAATAATATTGAACTTTTTCTCTTAAAGCTAGTGATCATAAGTGATGATTAGTAATTGATTACTCTTATTAGTTAAAATTAAGAGTTTATTAAATAAACTATCATTAACGTTTATAGGTAAATTTAAACTTGAAACGATATTTTGTCTTTGGCAAATATGTAACTGAAAAGAACCCAATTAAGAGTTAATTAAATAAATTATCATTATCGTTTTTAGGCAAATTTAAACTTGAAATGATAATTTTTCTTTGTCAAAATTTGTTACTGAAAAGTGAAAAGAACCTTAGAAAGTGCTTGTGCTTCGTAAAAGTTATTATTAGGCTTATTTGAGTAATCAAACATTAATAGAAAGATTTTATTGCGAATGCCAATACTTAAAAATAAACATCAAATTATCATTTTTGTTTATCCAAAATTGTAAAGCTTAAAGAGAAAGTTTTTAGACTTTAGCTTATCTAATCCCAAAACCTAAATTCCCAAATTAAATGTACAGGTATAGTTAACCTCAAAAATGTGTCTGTCTAGAAGCACTTGCAAGTTAATTTAATTAACTTACAATACAAATATATATTTATTTAATTCGAACACTTACAGAGATGGTAATATCATAAACTTGCTTAGTTACAGAGGTTTCCCTGATACACTCTCCAGAGACTACGGTATCAATTTCTTTGGGTTTACAAATCAACTACCTCTTACTTTAAAAATGTGTTGTTTTTTTATTATATTTCAGACTTTCCGACGAGTACAATTCCTAAAATAATTTTGTAAACCTTCTAATTCTAAAAACGCGACGTATTCTAGGAGAGCGGTCGCTCTCTTAGATAAGACTTGATACTGCCTCTAATGCTAAAGGAGGGTTCTTTGATTGGCCGTAACTTTTTTCGTATTGTGTTTGCAGCTTTGAAATTTTGCCAGTGAACTAAAATTTGGGCCCTAATTATGTGGTTAAAATTTCATAGAGATCCAACTAATAGTTAATTCTATAAAGAAAAAAGTTGTTAAGGGTGGTTTTAGAATCCATAAAATTAATCCGACATTTGGTGAAAGATACAATATTCTTCCATAGAGATAACATGAGATTTTTTTGAAAAATGACCTTAATTGGGATCGTGTATAAAGAAAACTATTCATTCGTTACGTTTGGGAACCATCTTAAATGAAAGATAACAGTCCATAGATGTGCCTTTTCTTAGTTTCATTAAGATCAATTAAATTTAAGTATTGATTTTTATCATTATTAACACATACTTTGACTTACGTTGTTTTGGGTATTGGAATTACGGCGTTTTACCACTGTTAGAGACACGCATTTTAGCCCTAATTTTATATTGGACTTACGGCGTTTTTGTCGTGATTCACGCCGTTAGAGGGATATTAAGCAAGAAAAACATGGCGTTTGAGCTCTTGTAGGTGCTTTGCCTGTGTGCTTGTAGGTGCTTGTGCCAGGGTTCTTGTGGGTACTTGTGGGTGCTTGTAGGTGCTTGTAGGTACTTGTGGGTACTTGTGGGTGCTTGTAGGTACTTGTGGGTACTTGTGGGTTCTTGTGGGTATTTGTGGGTTCTTGTGGGTACTTGTGGGTTCTTGTGGGTACTTGTGGGTGCTTGTGGGTACTTGTGGGTGCTTGTAGGTACTTGTGGGTGCTTGTAGGTACTTGTGGGTGCTTGTAGGTACTTGTGGGTTTTTGTGGGTACTTGTGGGTTCTTGTGGGTACTTGTGAGTTCTTGTGGGTACTTGTAGGTACTTGTGGGTACTTTTAGGTACTTGTAGGTACTTGTGGGCTCTTGTGGGTTCTTGTGGGTACTTGTGGGTTCTTGTGGGTACTTGTGGGAGCTTGTAGGTACTTGTGGGTTCTTGTGGGTACTTGTGGGTGCTTGTAGGTGCTTGTGGATACTTGTGGGTGCTTGTGGATACTTGTAGGTGCTTGTGGGTGCTTGTAGGTACTTGTGGGTACTTGTGGGTGCTTGTAGGTACTTATGGGTACTTTTAGGTACTTGTGGGTGTTTATGGGTGCTTGTAGGTACTTGTAGGTACTTGTGGGTGCTTGTAGGTACTTGTGGGTGCTTGTAGGTACTTGTGGGTGCTTGTAGGTACTTATGGGTACTTGTAGGTATAGGTACTTATGGGTACTTGTAGGTACTTGTGGGTGCTTGTAGGTACTTGTGGGTACTTTTAGGTACTTGTGGGTGCTTGTAGGTACTTGTGGGTACTTTTAGGTACTTGTGGGTGCTTGTAGGTACTTGTGGGTGCTTGTAGGTACTTGTGGGTGCTTGTAGGTACTTGTGGGTGCTTGTAGGTACTTGTGGGTGCTTTTAGGTACTTGTGGGTACTTTTAGGTACTTGTGGGTACTTTTAGGTACTTGTGGGTGCTTTTAGGTACTTTTGGGTACTTGTAGGTACTTGTGGGTGCTTTTAGGTACTTGTGGGTACTTGTGGGTACTTGTAGGTGCTTGTGGGTGCTTGTGGGTACTTGTGGGTGCTTTTGGGTACTTGCCCCCGTTTCTTGTCCCGGGTACTTGTAGGTGCTTGTGGGTGCTTGTGGGTACTTGCCCCGGGTGCTTGTCCCGGGTACTTGTGGGTGCTTGTAGGTACTTGTGGGTTCTTGTGGGTTCTTGTGGGTTCTTGTGGGTACTTGTGGGTGCTTGTGGGTACTTGTGGGTGCTTGTGGGTGCTTGTAGGTACTTGTGGGTGCTTGTGGGTACTTGTGGGTGCTTGTGGGTACTTGTGGGTACTTGTAGGTGCTTGTGGGTGCTTGTGGGTACTTGTGGGTGCTTTTGGGTACTTGCCCCCGTTTCTTGTCCCGGGTACTTGTAGGTGCTTGTGGGTACTTGTGGGTACTTGTAGGTACTTGTAGGTACTTGTGGGTGCTTGTAGATACTTGTGGGTGCTGAAATTTGTTTTCCAAAAGTTGTATGAAGCTTTTTATGGAACATATGTTTTAAACTCATGGTTTTAGTTATATAAAGTTTTACCAAGAAGCGATATCTAGTTTACTAGGGAGAAGGTATAAGATGCCTAAGTATTCGCGCGCCATAGTCCCAGTCCTACTTTCAAAGTACAAGGGGGGACGTAAAAGGAGGCCAGGCTATTTCGCCTCTCCTCAGTCGGAAAATACGTAGTTTTCGTCATTCGCGTCGCGTTTACGTAAGTTTTCTGGTCCGTGACCAAATAAGCATTTTTTAAACTGGACATTAGGTCAGCGAATTTCCTGACTTGGTATAAATAAACTGGTCCGTGACCATTGACCAGAGCACGTCGTCTGCTAAACTAAAGAAGTGGATAGTTAAAATATTAGAATTTTAATGTGTGGAGTCTGATTACCCTTGAACTTTCTTAGTTTTCTCGTGGAACACTGACCCCCCCTCCGATTTATTTTTTGAACTGGACCAGGCAGTTTTTAAACTGGTCATTTGCCCTGCGTCACCGCCTTATTTCATACGCTGGTGCGAGTTGCTTTGTGTTGTCGAGTGCGTGATGGAGTTGGCTATGCCTGGAGTCCCAACCTTGAAGGAGAGAGGAATGGAGTGGAAACCTCCATATCTATAGCATTGCCTGTGTACCCCCACCTACGGCAACCTAGTCCTCCCAGCATCCTCAGCGGTTAGGTAGGGTCGTACTGGACGAAATTGTAAAGGGCGCTCCCTTTTTCTTCAAAACTCTCCCATAGTCCTAGTGTGTGTAGAACATAATTTTTTCGCTGTTATCTGCCAAAATCAATCTTTCTAGGTATTGCCGCCTCCTCACTTGAATTTTTCATGATATATTAAGGTTTGAACGAACAAAATTCTAGATTACTTTTTTCACTACCATGTCCCTCTGCTACCTTGAAGCAAACTTTCCTCTCTTTTTGCTGCTCATTACCGGTGCCATTCCCTTGACTTTCTGTTCGTTATAACTACTATCATGAGTTTATTTATTTGAAACCAAAATATAAAAAAATGGATTCTTTTTCCTTTTGTGCTACTTAGAATTTACAAATGTATATAACGTTGTGCCGTGCCCTATCAAATAGGCTCTAACCATTGTTAGAAACTAGATAGAGAAATTGGTCAGTAACACTGATCATGCCCTGAACTATGAAAAAGAACAATACGACGGTTCACTAAAGTACACTTGATATTACATCATTTTGCAAAACCGCGAGTAAAAATGTTACTGTCCCTATTGAATTTGGCGCCATTGGTTTTAGAATAATTAAAATGTTCCACTGCGAAGCGTGCCGGTCACGAATGGGGATGTAACGTCTTTAGGAACCTTTTAAAACGAAAACCATACACGTACTCTCCCAAAGGTAATTAATGTAATGATAAAATGTTTTCGGGGAATGGAATTGTGGTCGAAAAGCCGAGATAAGTAAATTTTTGAAATTGATTACCAGTAAAATAATTTATTTCAACGGAAAACGGTAATGGAACGTTGTTTTTTCTTAAGCATGCATATAAGTTTCAATTAAAAAGAAAAATTAATATCTGATCCTTCAGACAAGTGATACCCTCAGTCTTATCGATACTTTTTAGGTCTTGATTCTAATCAAGACATTTTTGGTTAATTTTATAATTGTAGCGCTACCCGTTTTAAACTGCCTATCTACCATTCGCGAATTTCTCGCCAAGAGATTTCAATTCTCTGCATGTATAGTTGTATAGGCGCGCTACCATGGAAACGCGAGACTCGCCGCCTCGAACAAATTTCCCTCCTCCCTGCCCCAACTATGCAAGAAGTGAGAGGAACGTGCCGGCCGCCGACGTGAGAGAGATGCTAGGTTTAAGCAACATAACTCTCGCTTGTTAAGACTAGACGGCCGAAAGCGTAAAGGCGTCAATCCGTGGAGTGAAAGCTCTGTGCGATGGTG